>OY720152.1:19719472-19816972 GCA_963082725.1 Pedicia rivosa | reverse complement strand
ATTTATTTATTTATTTATTTATTTATTTATTTATTTATTTATTTATTTATTTATTTATTTATTTATTTATTTATTTATATAGTTTATTTATTTATTTATTTATTTATTTATTTATTTATTTATTTATTTATTTATTTATTTATTTATTTATTTATTTATTTATTTATTTATTTATTTATTTATTTATTTATTTATTTATTTATTTATTTATTTATTTATTTATTTATTTATTTATTTATTTATTTATTTATTTATTTATTTATTTATTTATTTATTTATTTATTTATTTATTTATTTATTTATTTATTTATTTATTTATTTATTTATTTATTTATTTATTTATTTATTTATTTATTTATTTATTTATTTATTTATTTATTTATTTATTTATTTATTTATTTATTTATTTATTTATTTATTTATTTATTTATTTATTTATTTATTTATTTATTTATTTATTTATTTATTTATTTATTTATTTATATAGTTTATTTATTTATTTATTTATTTATTTATTTATTTATTTATTTATTTATTTATTTATTTATTTATTTATTTATTTATTTATTTATTTATTTATTTATTTATTTATTTATTTATTTATTTATTTATTTATTTATTTATTTATTTATTTATTTATTTATTTATTTATTTATTTATTTATTTATTTATTTATTTATTTATTTATTTATTTATTTATTTATTTATTTATTTATTTATTTATTTATTTATTTATTTATTTATTTATTTATTTATTTATTTATTTATTTATTTATTTATTTATTTATTTATTTATTTATTTATTTATTTATTTATTTATTTATTTATTTATTTATTTATTTATTTATTTATTTATTTATTTATTTATTTATTTATTTATTTATTTATTTATTTATTTATTTATTTATTTATTTATTTATTTATTTATTTATTTATTTATTTATTTATTTATTTATTTATTTATTTATTTATTTATTTATTTATTTATTTATTTATTTATTTATTTATTTATTTATTTATTTATTTATTTATTTATTTATATAGTTTATTTATTTATTTATTTATTTATTTATTTATTTATTTATTTATTTATTTATATAGTTTATTTATTTATTTATATAGTTTATTTATTTATTTATTTATTTATATAGTTTATTTATTTATTTATTTATTTATATAGTTTATTTATTTATTTATTTATTTATTTATTTATTTATTTATATAGTTTATTTATTTATTTATTTATTTATATAGTTTATTTATTTATTTATATAGTTTATTTACATAACTTCAACTTTTTGAGTAAATTTAGTTTGTGATGAAATTAAATAAAATTGAAAAAAAAAGTTTTTTAGTTGGTATAGAATTTCTTATTTTATTATTATCATTATAGAAAATAATACATATGTCCATAGTGTATCCGTGAAATCGTCTATCCGAGGATTCGTGAATCATTACATATCATAATAATGATATTGAAAATAAACACATCTATAGAAAAAATGCAATGATACCCGGATAAACAGCTACACAGATAAGAAAATGTGAAATTCTACAATTAATTTAAAAAAAAAATAAGTATTTTCAATTGAAAATCAGTTTTATTATAATAATAATGTCGATAAAGAAGAACTTGGTTGCATAATACAGATTAAATATTTTATAATTAAAATATATTATAATTAAAATAAATATTTATTTATAATTCCATTTCATCTTTAACAATATTTGTTGTATTTAATAATACTAATTTATTATTATTAATACAAAAATTAGAAACTGGTGTTGTAATAAAAATTTTTTCAGTTTCATTAAATAATTTTTCAGAACTAATTACATCATCAAGTAAAAGGTTATTGGATGGCTGTAAAGATTTTAATTGTAGAATTTCTATATTATAATCGGGGTGACGAGCACTTGTAGACGGTTGATTTTGGTGTTGTAATTGAATAGAATCTTTTTTTTTTGTAACATCAACATCAGCCTTTTCAAATAATTTAAATTCTTCAATTGTATCTTTTGATTTAATGCATAGTTCTATTGAAGATTTTTTTTCTTTTTTAGCTGCTTCATTATCACTTTCATCAGAAGACATTTCAACGTTGCTTGATGAGTTAGACGTTGAACGTCGGGATTTTGTTATTGATAATTTTTTTGATGGATTTTTTTCTGCAATTGAATTGTTGTGTGGTTTAAATTTATATGCAAATTCTTTTCTTGTTAATAATGTCATTGCTGATTGTGCATCCGTTTCTGTTAAATTACGTTTTGTTAATTCTTCCTTTAATTGGATTTTAATATTTTCAAATTTTGATTCAAATCTATAAATTTTTTGTTTTAATAATTTTATTTTACGTTTTAATTTTTCTTTTGTCGGTGCATTACGCGCAATATATTCATCTGAATCTGAGGAAGAAGATGACACTTGATGATGGTGATGATAATGGCGTGTCTCTGGTTTCATTTTTGTTTTTGTTCTTGCAAGTAAAAATAATGATGGAACAGCATCTTCAGATAAACGTTTTATTTGATTTACATTATCTGTAGCATTGCTATAAATAAAATCTTCTTCTTTGAAGTGTTTACTACAAATAAAGTGTTGTTCTTTTTTACAATTGTGACGTTGAATAGCTTGTGACCATAAAATATTTAATAGCTCATTCTCAGGAAATCTAAATGGAAATCAATGTTATAAAATAGTTAATTTTAAGTTATTTGGATAGAATTAAAAAAAGTAGGTTAACTCAACTTACGGAAAAAAAAATATATCATCTTGATTATTCGTATTATTGCAACATTCAATAAAACATTGAGTTGCCATCTTTAATTATAGATATTTGTTACATGTATATAAATGAACACTGTTAATTGATAGAGCACCTTAATACATATTAAATGTAATTGTTAATTCATATTCAATCATAAATATTTCGATTGACTCTTTAACTATCGACAGAAAAGAAAGAGACACCCTATAACATAAAAGGTAGACTGTCCATTACTTATATGATTCAAAGAATTTTTATGAAATATGTTCAATTAATTTTAAATATTCACATAAACCAATATAAGGTAGCGTATATTTTATTGTTCATTTCAATATTTTATCGCGAATTACCGAATGGAAATAACAATTAAATCACGCTGCAAAAAAATTTCACGTGCATTGTGATGCATTTTTGTGATTAACTGCTTATTGGGCAGACTGACACTTGACAGCAGAAAATTTTGAAAATAGATATGAACTTGGCAACAATAGATGATTAAAAACACTATACAGAAAAACATGAAAAGATAATTTCTTAAATTCAGTGTTTTTGAGATACTTCTTGTTCATTGTATGTTTGTTGCCAACTTCAATATACTTCTTTAGCAAAGATTCTTATCGTTATTAAGACCAAACGCTGTAGGTTTGAATCTTTACTAAAGTAAACAATAAAATACGCCTTTAAAATGCTGAACTAATTTGTTTTTTATTATATTTTAACTTTCCTTCTAAATATATAAATGAATTAAAATAAAAGAATAGTTATGAATTAAAATAAAAGAATAGTTATTTATTCAAAAAAAGTGATTTCTTTTTCATTTCTTTTAAAATTAATTACAATATTATAACAACAACAATTTTTTTTATAAATTTAAAAACTTCCAAAATAATTAAAATACAATTTCTTTATTTTCTTTTTTTTAATTGGAAGAAAATTTAATTCAGATCTGGAATTCAGAAAAAACACGATCGAATAATTGTAATTGTAATAAACTAAAAATTTATTAATTGGAAAAACAGTAACCAAAAACAAAATACAGGAATGGTAATAAATGTGGAATTAAAGAACACAATTAAGGCAGTTCAATTAAAAATATATTTCAGTAAGATTTTCAATTTCTTCACTGAAATAATTTTAAATTCATAATTAGTTAAACACTCATTAAAAAATTTTGAATTCTGCAGAAACAGGAAAACAAAAAAAACAACAAAAAACCAATGTATATTAATGCAAATTTTTTTTAAGTAATTAAATAAAAAGTGAGAGAGAGCGTGAAGAGAATGGAGAAATTTGTTTTCTTTTTAATTTTTTTAAACCAATTATAAAAAGGCTTTTCGAAAACACTTTAACACTAATCTTAAAAAGCTACTCTAAGCAACAAAAAAAACACAAAAAGAAAATATAATTTTGTGGCCTTTAATTTTATTGTAAGTAAATGTTTGCTTCAAAGAAAATCTAACATTTAAGCAAAAAAGTAATTCTATGTTTCCAGAAATCATTCACGAAACACGTTTGAAATGCTTAAAACTTTTTGAAAAATCGTCACAAAAATTTTATTTGCACTTTAATATGATTAATAGAATTTAGTTTAAACTCAATTAGTGGTATTCAATTATTATGTAAATACTTTAAGTAATTAATTGTATTTTGCCAAAATTATAAAAGTATGATATAGTACAAATTCATAGTTTAATGGACGTTCTGGAAAAAATTCTAAGGAAAAGTGTGCCGTAATTAGGTATATTTTTTTTCTAAATAAATTTTATTTTAATCGAAATAGTGTGAATAAAGTTATTCAAGTTATTATTAAATTAGAATATTTGAAATCACAGAAAATCTTGTATAATGAATTTTTTCCCCATTTCAATAGAAATGAAAAGAGCACCAATTTTAAAACAAAGTTTTAATTTACAGATTATTTAGGAAAACCATTTTTCTTCATACTTAAAGTTTTCTCTGTTTGAAAATGTAACAAAATTGTTTTTTTTTTTATAAATTTTATTGAAAACAAAAATGAAAAGAAAATTTCAATTCACAATTAATATAAAATTAAGTCATGGCTGTCTTTTTTTTTTACAGTTGCCAAGTTTTTGTTGAATTAATTTCATGATACAAAGTCATATTAAAACTTTTCTCTTGATAAAATTCCTAAATCCTTTACTTAATTTCAAATTTTCTTTCTGTTTAAAAATATTAACAATTTTATTGTAATTATTATAATAGATTACTAAATACATAAATACAATTATCATTTTATTAAAAAAAAAAAAATTTATAAACCATTTTTTTAGTGTTTTATATTTTTTTTTGTATTATTTTATTTTCTTTTAGTATGAATATAAATCAATCCAATTTCTTGAGGTTAGAAAAATGTTTCAAAAAATAAATAATTGAATAATTTCCAATTCATAAATAATAATTTAATTTAATTAATAAGAGTATTCAATTTGGTGATTAAATCATTAATTTAATTAGTAAATGTAACGATTGTCCGATTATTACGCATTTTTAAAATTTCCCTTTAAATAAAGAGTGTTTTTGGTTTCCTAAAGAAGGCAAAACAAATTCCTTAAACATTTTTTTTTTGTTAAAATGTTTTCATTCCCAAAAGTTCAAGCCTTCATCTTAATTATATAAAAAAATCAACTCAATTGAATATTTAAGGTTTATGTGATTTCTTATTTAAAATCAACATAATCGAAATATTTAAATCGATTCATCGATTTAAATATATTTTTTAATTAATTAGAAAATGTGATTTTTTTGTACCCTACAAAAAAGGATGGATTTTTTTTTACAAAATCACACAAGTATTGAATTGTGACATTATTTTATATTTACAAAGAAAAAATTTAAAATTCCTTCATTGAATTTAAAAATAATCCAATTTCAAAAATAAAAAATTTACAACAATTCTCAATTTGAATCAACAAAAGAGAGAATTCCCATTTTTTCATTAAAAAACATTTAGATTAAAAAAATTCAGAGACAAAAACGGATGAAAGAAGGGAAAATTAAAATTTTTTGAGCAAAAATTTCATAATAACTTTTTTTCTTTTTCAAAAAAAAAAAAAAAATATTAAAAAAAAATCATCCAAAAGAAGTTGTAAAAAAAGAAAAGAAAACAATTTTCAATCATTTTCTTTATGTAAAGATGATGTAATTGATAATGCACCACCGGGAATAAAACGTACAAAATTATCAGAAATTAATGGCCCCATCGCATATAAGCCTTGAGGTGAATTTAATACTTTATTTGTATATTTATCAACACTTATTGGATTTGTTTTACAATCAACTGATTTATGAATATCTTCACCTAAACCAATACCAGATGATAAAGCCTCTATTTTTGTTCTTTCATTATTTTCATTACAATTTTTCAATTGATTTATTTTATTATTTAAATTATTATTTATATTGTTGCTATTATTATTGTTATTAATGTTGTTATTAATATTATTATTATTATGACCACAAATACGTTTATAATCTGTACGTTTATTACCACTTCTATCACATAAATTGATATGCTTACATTTAGCACAAATTGTTTTAAGCCAACTCATCTTTTTATTCCATTTAATTTGTGATTGTGATTCTGCACAATCAAATAAATTTTCATCACATTTATTAATTTGTGTTATCTCATCAGTAATTTGATTTTTTGTTATATTTAATAAATTTGGTAAAAAACGAAAATCAGGACGTGAACCAATTAATATTGTACAATATGATATTTCTAAATGTTTTGTTTCGCCTGTTTTTAAATGTTGTACAGTTACAACATGGCCACCTCTTTCTGTTGGTATATGACTTATATCAGTGATTGTATGTTCAGGTAGTGGTGTATAATAATCATAATTATTTGATGAATCTTTCATCATTTTATGTACCTTAAAACAAACGAAAACTTTAATAAAATTTGTAAGTTCATGTGAGAGCGAACACGACTTTAAAACTTGGTACATTGAACTTCATTAAAAAAAAACAAAAAAATAAATGACTCATCAAGAAAAAACAAAACTGAGCATGAATTAATGTAGTAAAAACAAATTTACTTTTAAAATTTAAATAAAATTTGACTTTGTTGAATTAAAATTAAATTATAAATAAAAAAAGCTTACTTCATGATATTCAGGATAAACATTTTCTGGTAGCATTTTATCTAATCCAGCTGTTCGATTACGATAAACATGAATAACATTTATTCTTGATTGTCGACAAATTGTTACAGCATCAGCTGCGCTTAAACCTGCACCAACTATTAAAACTGGCTTCAAATCTAAAAATGACAAACAAGAAAAATAAACATAAACATAAAATTCTAACAAATAAATTATTTTTTTCAAAACTCACTTGCTCTTTGCTTTTCTGTTAAAACTTCTAATGCACATTCAAGTTGTGGTAATTCATGTTTAAGCCATGGAGTTGCTAAACCCTCACCTTTAAGTCCTAAACGGTTTGCTAAATCGGAACTACCATTTGCAAGCACAACATTTTTACTTGCATAACAAAATGATATTCCGGTTAACTTACAGAATCTTTAAAAAAAAAAACAAAGAAAAAATGTTACAAACCTGCGACAAAAAAATCAAATGTATGATTTTTTTTTCTTACCCACAAACAATCCAACGTGCATCCTTAAAACGTCCATTACATTCTTTTCCTTGATGTAGTTGATTTAATGGTAAAACAGTTGTTACAATTGCATTATTCATAAAATATTTTTCAAGTCCCATAACAGTAACATAATTTTCATAATATTCTGCAACGCGTGAAATAAGTGCTCTTGTCTGTACTTCCTTTGAATTTTGTCGTTTTAATGATAAATTCCGTCTTTGTGGAATTAATTTAATTTCATCATCAATATTATTTATAACACGTTTCCTTATTTCATCTTTTTTTATTTCAGTATTTTTATTTTTTATTGTTGTTGTTGTTGTTATTAAATGTTTCTGTTGTTGTTTACTACATTTACAACATAAGGCACCTACTTCAGTTTCGTTATTATTATTACAATTACTATTATTATTATGTAAACATTGTAAAAAATTTTGTTCCATTTCAGAACATTTTTTACATTTATTATTATTATTTATAGTTAATTCAGTGCCACCAGTATCATTTAAATTTTTAATAACATCTAAACTGTTAATACGTTTTGTTTTTTCATCAATTATTGTTGTATTTTTTTCTGGATAAATTAATTCCCATTTATTAAAATCAAGTCCTGGTAATGACATCCATGCTGATAATGATAATGTACGTAAATTTGGATCCATACGATGCCATGAACCACCAGGTAAACCTTTTCCAATCACAACATGATCAATCTGTAAATAATTTCAATTATTACAAAAAAAACTGTATTAATTTTCATAATTTTTATAGAACAAAAAGAATAAGAAAATTCAAAGATGACGGTGGATTGTATTTTTTTAATTAAGAATTATTTAGAAGCTTAAATGTTATTATTGTTTTAGGCAAATAGATGAAAGTTATTAATTATTAGAAAACAAAAAATTATTATTCCATTTCTAAATTTAATTAATAACTGAAAGGAAAAAATATTGGAATATATAATGTAGAAGAGCCTAGTATTTTGAAAATTCATATTTTCAAATGTTTTATTGCAAAATAAATATTTTTTAATTAAAAACTGACTTTCTTTCTATTTTTGCTTTATATATTAAATTCTTTTGAACATAAAAGTCATCGCGTAAACGCGTCACAGACATTATTCTCTTTTCGTTTCTGTTTCAATTGTAAATATTTATTATTATTATGGAAGAGAATATAAATTAAAAAATCTTTAAAATAATTTTTATATATAATAGACACAAAATACAACAAATACAACAAATAAAGAAGACAATAAAAAAAACAAAAATAAGAATATTCAAGAAAATATCTAAAAAAAATACTTTTGATGTTTTTCGTTTTGTTTTTATCTTTTTATTTTCTTTTTGATTGAATTTTAATTTCAAATAATTTGTTAAAGGCTTTTTTTTTCTTCTCGTGACTTGGAGTTGGGTAAAAATGTATTAAAGTCTCCTATAAGCCTTTTAAACATTTCAAATTTAATTAATTATAAATATTTAATGGATTTTGGGGAAGAGAACCATTAAGTAGAAATAAGCTTAAATAAAACGACGAAGGTAAAATGAAAGTTCTTAAATAATTAAATGGTACGTTTAAAATATAATTCAATCAAGCAGTATAGCATATGATATAACACATAACACGCAATATAACTTAGAAATTGAATTTCATCAAACCAAAAAAAATGTCCTCATAAAATATAAATTAAAATATGTTTAGTTGTTTGTTTTTTAGTTTAATATTCTCTATTCTCAAGTCATAAACAATAAGATCACATTCAATCAATTAGATTAAATTATTTGTTAAACAAATTTTAAGAATAAATTATGAAATAAAATAGAATAAAGTTCAAAAAACTTTTTTTTATAACAAAAAACATACGTCAAATTATATAATTTCACAAAGTGCAATGGCCTAGAAAATTAAATATTAAAATAATAAAAAATAAAAAGATTTTATGAATTTAATTAGTGCGAAAGTATTGTGTGATTTTCTTCTGTTTGAAAAATCATGTTTCAAACATTTGCCTTTAAGTTTCAACTTTCAACAGAAAAATTTACAAGATTCTACCTACTGTTTCAATTGGAAGATTTAACTTAAAACTGAATCATATTATCTTTGACCAATTTTCCTCTTTCTTCCTATTCTTTTTTTCTTGAAAAAAAAAAATTCTATTTGTCGGGTCTTCCTTTCTGTTTTGTCTTATTTTTGTTTTTTATATTTTGCAACAACAAAAATAACAAGAAAGAGAATTTCCGAGAAGTTTTATTGTGATTTTTCATGAATATATGGAAAGAGGTTTGATTAAAATTTGAATTGTGTTAATCTGTTGTAGTTACAATAAAACAAACAAAAAAATCCGTAAATGTTGAAAAGGATTTAAGAACAAAAAAAAACAAAACAACAAAGGCATCTTTTGTTATGTTAAATCAGCAAACTCAAGGTAAATTTATCAAAAGAAGAGATACAAAAAAAGTGGAAAAGGTAAAAGTTAATAATAATTAACCTTTTTATTACAATTCAATGATTAATGAATAAATTTCCATATTACTGTTCTGTTTTTTTCTTTTTAAAAGTTATTCAAGAAAATTCTAATCAATCCATGGGGCAAAAATTTTTTTTTTTTGAATGAAATCAAAGTTACAAAAAGTTATAAACTTTAATTATAAAAAAAAGTTAAACTCACTTGTTTTTCTGGATGAAATTTATACTCTAACATTGACGGTAGTTCCATACCTAAATCAGCACATGGATGTTGCAAACTATCCAACTGTAAATAAATAAAATATTTATAAGTACAAATAGAAAAAAAATAAACAAAAATTTCTATTTAGTTCCGACACGCAATTTATGAATAAATCAGATAAATAAACAAATCAAAAATCTTATCTGAAACTATTTAATAACAGAAACAAACACAATCAATTTTACGTTTTTCATAAAAAAAACACGATAAGTTCAATCTTTACTTTAATCCATTAAGTGTTTTTAAAATATTGATAAAGTATTAAAAAACGACAATTCAAGACTTTTTGTCAGAAACAAACTGATACGATCAGTCATTTTTATTTTTTGGATACTTAATTAATTTAATAAATAAAATAATAAAGAAGAAACTTACCAATAATGATACTGGATTTGTACTTCTTCCTTCCAATCCATCAGCTAATGTCATTAAATCTTGTAACACTAAACTTTTTTTATTGTCTGCATAATTTAAACGTGCTCTAAGTAATTCATCAGGATGTTTTGGTATTTTTGATTTTATCCAGTATGGCCAATGTCCTGATAACATATATGATAAGGATATTCCACTTGGTCCATTGCCTATAGTTTTTTTTAACAAAATGAATTTAATTAATCCAATTTTTTTTATTAACTTAATTTCTAAAAAAATTATTATCAGTTTTCAATTATTTTAAGTGGTGTTCGGGGGGTGGGGTCATGTTAATTATTATCATATAACAAATTGTTGATAAAATAAATAAACAAGAATGTTATGGAATCAAATTTTAATTAAGTAAAAAAAATAAAAATAAAGTTAACAAAAGTTAGGAAGTTTTTCTCAATGCAACCGGCAAATCCCGGCTTAGAAGTTACAAAAGTTAGATAAGAATTTTAAAATAAGTTTTCATGAAATTAAAACTAAAATATGAACAATTTTATTTCTTACCGGAGTAAATTTCAATAAAATAGCGAAAACATTTTTGGGATTAAAATTTTTTTATTTTATTTAATCAATTCATTGATTCTGCGAAAACGCATAAAAAAAGAACAAAAAACGAAGAAGAAAACAAGAAGTTTATTATTTTATTGATATTATCAAAAAGAAACAAGTTAATTTCCGTAAAAATTAAAAAAAAAACAACAAAAACAGAGAAAAAAATATGTAATTTTGATGAGTCAAAATTTTAAAGCGCCTCGTTTTTAAAGTCCTCAACCGACTCCAAAAAAAAAATTAAATAAAATTACATAGAAAAATGCAAAGTTATGAATAAATAAATAAATAAATATATATGAAAAAATTTGTCGTGTCATGCAGACACTACTGAATGAAAAAAAACGGCAAAGAAAAAAATAGAAGAAGAAGAAACAACAAATAAAAAGAGAAGAAAAAATGAGAAATGTGTGAAATGGAAATGAATTTATTTATTGGAAACAATGAAAAGTAATTAATAAATTGCAATCGTTTATATGAAGTGCATTTTTCTTCGTCTTTCTTCTTCAGCAATAAATTAATGACAATTCAATAGAATTTTCTATTCTAGAAAGTCTTAAGATTGTAAAAAGATGTAAATATTTTTTCTTGGTAAAGGATTAAATGTCAATGTCACATAAGCCAAGTTGACTTAAATAAATAATTAAAATTATCTCAGAAAATTGTTCTACTTTTACTTTCTCCATTATTTTATATATTCCCCCCCAAGTCATAATTTCCGTATGGAAAATTTTTCGTTTTCTCAATTATGTAACCTTATTATATTTTTTGTTTCTGATATTTAACTACATTTTTTTTGTAATCTGTAGTCCGATTACGATTATTTGTTACGAGAAATATTTCGTATTTACAATTGAATTATTTGATTTTTCAATTGAATTTTGTTTGAAGTTTGAACTAACCATTATATATTATATTTTTTGCCGGTTTCTATTTACGTTTTTTTTTTGTTTTTGAATAAAAGATTAAATAAATTTTCTTTAAAATAATAAATTCTTCATCATTAATTTTTTCAATGATATTAATAAAACAATATAAACAATATTAAAAAATTAAAATGTAAAGATATACAAAATATGAAAACAATTAATACCTCTAATATCTCACAACCTATCATAGGTTGTAAGAGGTAAATAACAAAATAATGCAATGATAGGCATATAAACGAAATAACGTATCATAGTATTACATGCAACTCGCACTAACACATTTTTAGTTTTATGTCTATGTACACATTTTCTCGTATTTTTCTCGTAAGAAATAATCGTAATCAGACTACTTATCCACAAAAAAAAACAAACAAATAAAAAACGGCAGAAAGAGTAAAGGATAGAGAAAAAAAATAGAAACGAAAAAAAATTCATTACCAATTTTTTTTAAATTTCTCCGTTTGATTTTTTTTTATTTTTGAAAAAAAGCCACACGAATTAAGCAACAACAACTAATAACCACAAAGGCCACCAATGTGAATAAAGAAGGAAAAAAACGCCAACCACAATTAACATTAGCTTTTTTGTTTTATTGTTGTTGCCTTTTGCTTTTAAATAATTTTTTTTATCTAATCTTATCTTTGAGAGATTTTTTTTTCTATAAAAATAATTTTGAAAAAAAAAACGGAACAATTTTATTTATATTGAAGAGAGGGGTCACAAAGTAAATGCAGCTGATAAATCAGATAAATTGACTTAACATTCTAGATGAAACTGAAAAAATTGGGTTGGAAGTCAAATATTTTCTGTTGTGAATTATGTAATTTGAAATTTAGATTTCTCTTCTTCATTTTAATTTCCCTTTAGTAATTAGTTTCATACAATGACCATCATTAAAGGAGTTTTTTTTGTTCCTTCTATTTTTTTTTTGATTCAAAACAAATAAAAGACTGTAGAGGTTTTCGCAAATTTATTTTTTGGTATTTTTTTTTTTGCACTAACATTTTTAACCTACCTATAACGACGACATCCTTAAAGATTGTGTCCTTTGGTAAATTTCTAGTTGTGATGTCTCTCATTATGAAATATTTTTTTTATTTAATTTTTTAAAATTACATAAAATTGGAATTGGACAAGAAAAAATAAACGCACACACACACAACACACGGGAGAAAAAAAAAACTTTTCCTTTTTTTATTTTTGCAAATTTGCACTTTTTCTATTTCTTTCTCTCTCTCTCTCTCTCTTTTATGAAAAGAAAAAATAAAACCTTTTCTTTAAGAAAATTATAATAAAATATCAATTTACATTCTTTTTCTTCAATGAGATTTTGAAATTTAAAAATTTTTGATTTTGTTGGTTTTAGAAAAATAAATAACAACAACAAACACTCACTGGAGAAAAAAAACTTTTTTACATAATTGAATTCACAATTAATTTAAAATTTTATATTAGATTTTCTGTTTTAATCTATACAAAAAAATTATTATTTTATTTTCACGAAAAAACACAAAAGCGATTATTAATAATTTCGTCTGATTTTTTTTTCTCTCTGGAAAAATAATTATTTTTTATTTTTAATAAAAAAACTAATTAAATCGTTTCGATTCCCCTCTCAATAAAAACACGCGAGTTTGAAAGAAGAGAAAAAAAACACACACACAGAAATTATTTTTTATTCTTTTTTTTTTAATTCTCTGATTCACTCTTTTTTTCTCTTATGTATTTTTTTTATTTGATTTGACTGGATTTAATTTTTCGGTATTTTGCTATATTTATTTTTTATTTTTTTTACTTCCACTGTAAAAAGAACAATCACGTTTGAATGTCGATTAACAAATGACTAAAATACGAAATGATTTACATTATTTTATATACAACGAAAATAACGAAATAAAAAAAACCGAATGGAACTTTTTTTTTTTTTTAATATCTGTGCTGTGTTTCGGTTTTGTCGTGTGAGTTTGTGTGACTAGTGTGACGATTGACGACTTTCTGCTGATGACGATAATGACGATTACAAATGATCGTTTTCTTCTTCCTCTATGTTTGAAATTTATATTTTATTTGTTTTTAGTTTTTCCTTTAAGAAATGAAAGAAACAGATTAGAGAAATGAAGAAACACGCGTTTAATCAGGTTTCTATTTTTTTTTTTCTGTTTATTTTTGTGGGTGTTGATTTGTTTGATGATAGTTTCTTTATTGTTGCTTTTTTTTTGTTCCTTTTCCTTTATTTTCTTTATAATTTTTTTGTCACTTTTTATACGAATTATTTCTCACTTTGCTTTGAATATTTTTTCCATTAACACTTTCTTCTTATTTTGATAAATTGTCTGAAAAAAAAAAAAAAGTCAATAAGTTTTTATTTTATTTTATGATTTTCGGACGTCATTACATTCATAAGTTTAATTATTATATTATATTATTATTATTATTATAATAATAAATAAATAATTATTCAATTGAAATCTGTAACATACTTAAGTACGAATGAGATTAAATGGGATTAATTAACGTTTCTTTTGAAAAACGATAAATTATTTGAGTTTGTTCTTTTGATTTGAACCAAGCCAGAAAAAAAACATAAATGAAAATTAAATAAATCATTTTACTTCTTTTTCAAATTTATTAGCTGCTGACAAGACACTTAGCAACTTTTTTAAATTTTTTTTCACCTAAAAAAAAAATGTAATTTATTCTGTAAATCCTGAAATTAAATTTAAATACAAAACTAAAATTGTTTAGATTGGGTAAATTATAGAATTATAGAATGAATGTAATGATTATTCATTTATTGCGGTTTTTTTATTTGTTTTAAATATTTTTTTTTTCTTTTGCTAAGTTGCTAAGAAATATTTATGATACAAACAATTCTTGCATTTTTAAACAAAACAAAGTATCAGATTAAATTTAATCAGTTTATATTGAATTCTTTTGGACCGTTAGAAAAGTGATGATTCGGAAAAAATTGTGTAAAATTTTGGTTAAAGATTGTGGGTTGCTGATTTTACTTGGATAATATAAAAAAAACCTATTTATTACGAAGTTATATTCCATAACAACCACTTTTTGAAATTAATTTACGTAAGAAAATTAATTATCAATTCGTCAAGAGAACAATTTTAAACCAATGGGACAAATATTAATTTCCAGTGTTCACATATTCAGTAGTGAGTGCACCTACTTTAGATTAGAGAGCATTTACACAGAAGTACTGATTTCAACAGTTTTATTTTATAAAATAAATAATTAATTTAATTAAAGGAAAAAAAAAAAAAATTCCATTCTCCATTCTCACGTTATTTTTTTATAAAAATAGATTTTTAAACGTAATTTTGAATGAATATTTCGGATAATTTTTCCAAAAATAATAAAATTAAATTAAACAAAAAGAATGAAAAAAACGGCAAATGAGCACTTTTAGAAAACAAATGAATGAATTCTGTTTATTAAAAAAAAAATAAAAACATAAAAACACAGAATTCAAAAGACGAAGAAATTTATCGTTCATTTTAAAACTTGATTTTGCATTGTGACCATCAAAGAAGCATGGTGATTCTTTTCGGCTTTAAGACAACGTTTAACAACACAAGATTTTTACAAGACCACATGGCGAATCAACAATTTTAAGAAAAAAAACGCATAAAATTAAGTAATTTAGAGGGGAATAGAAAATATTCCGAGTGAAAAAAGTTGAGATTTAAAGCAAAATAAGGTGTTTTGGATGTAAAAAAAGCCTCCAAAAAAAATAAAGACCTTCAATTAATATTTTTTTCTCTTGGAATTCAATAAAAATTCCAGCCGCATGCATTTTGCACCCGCGAATTTTTATCTTTCTACTTTTTTATTATGGTTTTAAACTTAAGTAAAAGAAACTAACAAAATTTTGTTATCTTTTCATTTTATTAAAATGTATTAAACAACAATAACAGCAAAGAAAAAAAAAGAAGACAGAATGACCGGCATTAGTTTGAATATTAGAATTTTGCCGCGACAAAATGACGTAATAATTGAATATGAATATAAAGTCGGCGCTTTACATAAATAAAAAAAATTGAAACAAAAAGATTGTAATCAGTAAAATTTATTTATTCATTATCTAATCGCAAAAATGAGAAAAGACAAACAATGAATGATCAGCTATTTTTTGTTGTTTTAGATTGTTTTTTTTTAATGAAAATAAAACTCTGAGAACACATGAATTTTTTATTCAACTACTCAATTGCTCGACTACGAATGAAAACATTAAAGCCCTCAAAATATTTATCATTGTAATCAAGTCAAAGTCAACAGGTTAACCACTTTGTCAGGGATTGTAGGAAATCTCATCATGAAATCTAGTAAATAGTGGAAAATTATTTATTCTAACGGTTAAATAGCGGTTAAAATAAAATAAACCTACTTACAATAGCAACCACCGCTTGAAATCGTGTTTATTAAAATTTAAGAATGAAAACAGAAATTAATAATCAATAAAGTAATTTTTCTTTTTAAGAAAAAATAACATAATAATTTGACGAAAACAAAAAAATTATTCTTAAAAACCAAAATGACAATTAATTATTCGCGGTCTTTTTATTTCTTTTTTTTTCCTTACTGAACCCCAACCAAAAAACGCTATTAAATATAAATAATCAAGTAAAGTTTTATTTTGTAGGAGATTTCAGTGCACGTGTATGAACGTATCCAAAAAAAATATTCAATGTGAAATAATTGATCCTTGTTTTGTAGTAGTAGAAACAGTAAGAAGAAGTCAAAAACATAAAACGAAACGAAAAAAGAAAGAATGAGAATAACTAAAACCATGGTAACAGATTATTCCATAACAAAGGCCGCACAACAAACGCAACAGCGACAAACACAAGAAAAACAACAACAAGACCAGAAACAAACATCAACAGACACATAAAACGACTTATATGTATATACAATTTCACATTATTAAAAATGGAAGAAAAAGAAAGAAAAGAAAAAAGTGATAGTCATGTTGTGACCTTGTTTAAATTGTAATCAAATGTGACGCCATAAAAATAAACAAAAACAAAAAGCTCAACAAATTAATTATTACAACAATAAAAAGAAAACTCGAAACAGCAACAACAAGAAAATAAACCAAAACTACAAAAATAATAGTTTTTGTTGATACACAAAAAAAGAAGAAGAATGATTTAATTTTTTTTCCATTCAAATCGATAAAGAGGGAGTTTTTTTCATTTATCTCATTTCATTATTTCAATGACAATGAAACAAGTGAGATATCGTCATATTGAATATAGAAATAATAATATAATTATTTTTATATTTTTTGATAATTAATCAATTATAAAAACGTGACAAATTAATCTGACTTTGACAACTTATCAATTATTTTTAAAAAAAATTTTTTATAATTAAAATTTCTACTCTCTTATAAGCATTCGTTTGTGGAACTAAAACAATTAAATCTGATAACATTTTATCTTGTGTAGGATTTTATTTGAGATAACATTAAAATGTTTGTTTGTTGCTTCGTCGTAATCGACTAAGCCTAGTAATGGAAAATTTTCAAATTCAACTTTTTTTATTTTTAAAAGACACAATTAAAAGAAAATTTCCAAAAAAAAATTTTTCTCACATAGAATGACCCTAGGGCAACTTATTTTTACTAACAAAAGGTCAAATTGGTGGTTATTGCAACTTTTATCCCCAAAAAAGGGGTCAAAAAAATCCTGTCAGTCCGGACTCCGTATGTTAACACGATAACTCAAAAACGCGTGAAGTGATTTCAATAAAATTTTGGGATTAGTACTATTTTGGTCCCCAATAGAACCCTATTGATTTGGGGTGTGATCGGGGTACGGGGAGGAGCACCCCCCATACAAATGTTTTGGAAAAAAACAGTTTTTCGAGGATTGCAACAACTGATTGCAATAAAATTTTGGGATTAGTATTTTATTGGTCCATCATAGAACCATATTGATTTTAGGGGGAATCGGGGCACGGGTGGAGCATCCCCCATACAATTGTTTTGGAAAAAATCAGTTTCCCGAGGATTGCAACAACTGATTGGAATGAAATTTTGGGATTAGTATTTTATTGGTCCATCATAGAACCATATTGATTTTAGGGGGGATCGGGGCACGGGGTGGAGCAACCCCTATACAATTGTTTTGGAAAAAATCAGATTCCCGAGGATTGCAACAACTGATTGCAATGAAATTTTGGGATTAGTATTTTATTGGTCCATCATAGAACCATATTGATTTTAGGGGGGATCGGGGCACGGGGTGGAGCACCCCCATACAATTGTTTTGGAAAAAATCAGATTCCCGAGGATTGCAACAACTGATTGCAATGAAATTTTGGGATTAGTATTTTATTGGTCCATCATAGAACCATATTGATTTTAGGGGGGATCGGGGCACGGGGTGGAGCACCCCCCATACAATTGTTTTGGAAAAAATCAGATTCCCGAGGATTGCAACAACTGATTGGAATGAAATTTTGGGATTAGTATTTTATTGGTCCATCATAGAACCAAATTGATTTTAGGGGGGATCGGGGCACGGGGTGGAGCACCCCCATATAATTTTTTTTTATTATATTAAATGACAATACTATCGCATAAAATTCGACGAAGCATACAGCCATACTTGCCTGTCGTTTTTTATTATAAATTGACTAAAGCTCCAGTCAATTGAACTTTCAAACTTTATTACAGATTTAAGTTCTATGAAATAAGGTGGTCGTTTTAAGTCTACCCACTACTACAACCCATAAAAATACCACAAAAATGTAACAAGGGTCAAAATTACATAAATATAATATCTAAGGAAGTTTGGGTTGAGTTTTTAGCCAGGATACTTTTTATTCAGATTGGTATTTTTAGACAAAGAACATAATTCGTGAGTTTTAATGAATTTAATATTTTTTTAACAAGAAATATAATGTGCATCAAGTATTTCTTATAATAAAACGGAAACACCCTTAACTTCCTGTTAGCATACATTATAAATACTTATGTGACAAAATTAGTCGTAATCAAATATTATCAATGAAAATGTCAAACCTAAAGCAAATATAAATAAATAGAAATGAAAAAGAGAAATCACTGGAAATTAATCATAAAAAAATTCTTTGAACTAATTTGTTAGATGATTAGACTAATTTTGTTATTTAATAACTTCCTTTTAACTTCTTAAGAAATTTTTTTTGACAGATTCACAAGTCTGTTTAATATTAAAAAAATTATGAAAAAAAAAAATTTGAGTGACAGATTTATGGGGATTTTTTAAAAACAAAAAAAGGAATATTTAAAAATATCAGAACAGAAGGAGAAGGAAACATTAATTTTTTTACAAAACAAAAAAGAAAAAACTTCTTTTTTTTTTCTTTAAAAAGTTTAAATCAACAACTATAATTTGCTCAATTCCATCTCCATTTTCATTTTTTTTCGGTTCTTTTGCTTTATGTAAACATTAAATAAAATTTGTATTAATATATTGAAAATAATAACTGTTTTGATGTGTGTTAACAACAAAAACAACAATAAATAAAAAATGTTGTGCAATTAAAAATTTACAACATTGAACAGATAATAATTAAATTGTTACGCCTAGAGTTTCTGCTCGAGAAATCCCGTCTCGAAAATCTCGAGAAATATTTTAATACTGGCCTCTCGAAATCTCGAGAAATTTTATTTCGTAAAATTCGAGATTCTCAAATCTCGAGAAATATGAACGAAATTCTCGAGAAATATTAATTATAATTGGCTACAATAATTTCCTATTATCTACTGATGGTGTCATCTATTTTGTGCAATTAGAAATTAGAAAATAGAAACATTAGCCAAATTATTGCTCATCAGGTTGTTTAAAAATCCAGAACGTGATAGTACTGATATTAGCGAAAATAATGGTATCTGTACAACAATCCATCCTGATATATCCACGCGCAAGAATTTATATTCCATATTGTTTAATTTAAGGAGTAGGATGAAGGGGGTAAATGGTCACAAGAGATTTTAAAGTCCAGGTTATAATACTATAATTATATAGTATTATAACGTGGTTGTAAAGTGCTGTATAGGTGGTGTATATGATACCATAAACGCGTACACGCGTTACATTAAAATAAATATTTTACCTTTAACTATAATGACCTTAACATTCATACACACAATATTTAACATTGAATATTTTATATAGGAACGATTACGATAGACGCATTAAAAATAGAATAGAATTTTTTTTATTGTAGATAATTTAATTAAAATTTACTAACAAAAATTATATAAAAAAGCAAAAACAATTTTCTAATAATAATTTATTTAGTCTAAAAGTCAGGAGATTTAATTGAAAATTAGACAATGAATATTAGTATTGCACAGAAGGACATCACGACGGCAGTGAAAGAAATATTATTGTGTCCGTGCGTACAACGTCAATTCATTAGTTTTGTATTGTTATTATTATTTTTGTTTCTCTAAAATTGAAATTGAAAATTATTGACGAAAAATACTTTTTTATTATTTTTGTTTAAAGAAAAATAATAAAACAACGCATTTAATCAGGTGAAAATTCATTAAAATAATTAACTTTATTAAAAATTATAAGAAGAATAATAATAATTGAAAATAATAATTAAAATAAAAAATGGAGGATAATAAAAGATAATTAAGTATTTATTATACGATGGTAAAAATGATAAGTCAAAAGTATATTTATCACATCAAAAACTACAAAAATGGTTTCGAGAGGGTAAACCAGTAACCACTATGTGTAATGGTGGGAAACACTCATACTTTCCTTAAAATGTATAATGATTGAAGCTCTTCGTAATAATTTCAATACAAATTTTTATTTTTCAATATTTCTGTAAAAATCGTGATCAAACATTATGATCACATTTATTTCAGTTGTTTGTAAATCGTGTGTGTGTTTCTTTGTGTGTGCTTACACACACACTATTTTGGACGATATTAGATGTCGTCATAAACAATAATAAATTATTAAATTCTTATCAGTTTCTGGTTGTAATTATCTAAACAAAAGAAGAAAACAAAACAAACTGGTTTAAAAATAAAATCACGCAAAGTTAAAAAACAGCAAAGTCATCGTTACCAAACATAAAAAAAAAGAATAAACGAAATAAACGAGATAAAAAAAAATTCCCTCATTATTTTTCCTATTTCAAAATTTACTAGGATTTCTAGCCCCACTTAATTACCTCTTTCTATAATAACCAACCTATTATTTCTCACTATTTCTATCATCAAAATATCAATAACTTCTATTATTATTACCCCGAAACAAGAAAGTACATAAGTAACCTTATAAAGATTTCTCAATAAATATTTACAAAAATCTAATTTTGATTTTTATTGAATATATTTTTTGTATAAATGATCCAACACCAACACTGACGAAAAAGAAAAAAAAGGCATCACTGTGTTAATTATAAAAATATTTACATCGACTATAACTAAAAACTGACTAATAAAAATTTAGCTAAGAAACATTTACGTACTTATGTTGTTTCTACAAAAAGGCAAATATTTATCAGAGGGAGAAAAAGCGTGAAAAAAATAAAAATAATTAAAACATACAAAAACGATTTATTTACATTTTAACAAAACAAAAAAAATATGAAAAAACATTCTTAACAAAAAAATTATGTTGTAATGAAATTTATAAATAAAAATAAAAAAATAACAAAACAACAAAAAAAAATTATAAGAAGCAAAAGTGAAAAAAAAATATTCTTGTATATTTTTATTTGTGATTCATTAATTCAATTTTCAAGGATTTGTTATTTATTATTTTTAAATTTTAAATGAAACAAAAAAAAACAGTACTCAGATGAAAAGGCAAAAAAAAAAGAAAAAAAGAACAACAACTGCTGACCTTACCGGAAGGAAAAATCTTATTATTTCATAATAAAAAATAAATAAACAGAATCAGGAAATATCCTTGAATATTTGATTTTTATATTCTTCTTCTTATTGCTCATAGAAAGATTAAAAAATAAAATTTATTCCCAGACACATATGAAACAGGTTGGTTATGCCACAGAAACATATATAGTTAGGGGATTATTAGACGATCTCTTATATATGCTAGGTACATAACGATTTCCATAAAATTACAATGCATACATTTTATAATTATAAAATAATTATAACGTAATTTTGTGCTTTTGCATTAAACAACAACAATTTATTATGCAAAATAGAAAAAAAAACTAAAAACAAGATGCAAGAGGTTCGAACCAAATTTTTTTTTAATCGAATTAGTTAAATCTGAAATTCTGAATGCATACAAAAACACAACTGTATGTAGATATGACGTGAAGCTTATTAAGTGCAAACTACAAAATTATAATAAATTAATCGCAAAACTTCCCATTTTTTTTAACTTTTTCGTATAAACTTGAATATGGGATTAAATTTGTATTTTTTTGAAACGTAAATAAAAAGGTGACCAAAAGAATGGCACAAACAATAACACTATGAAACATTTTTCTTTTATCAATTCTAATTTAAATGTATAAAATAAATTTTAAAAATTTCACAAAACTTTTACAACTTAACATGTTAATTTTATCACGGGAATAAACCCAATAGTTTGAAAGAGTACGACATTATTTGTGTGTACAGATATTTGATAATTTTAATTAAGAAATCCCGGAAAACAAAATTTGGTTTTTTTGTATTATCAATTCATATATGTATTTACCCTCCCGCAACATCTGAAAAAAAAAAAATTTACGGGTTTGGGTGTCTTACAGTGTTTGCTTTTGAGTCTAACATCACACTCGAACTAAAACTTTGAATTTTTTTGTTAACGTGAAATTTTTTATAAACGAGTTCCACAAAAAAGACAATCAAAAATATAATTTCTGAAACAAATGAAGAAAAGAAAAAAAATATTGTTACATTTTGTATTAAATTTCTTCAAGTAATAATCAGTTAATTACAAAATTAATAATAGCTTAACTGCATTTATTGTTAAGTCAACTGATAATCACTTCCACTTTTATAGTTTTTAATAAAAATTTATTACATAATTTTTTTTGTTTGTGTAAATAATAAATTTATTAAACAAATGACAAAACTTTTTTTTCCTGATTAAGCACAATAAGTAAGATTAGAAATATATTTATGAGTCAACACACACACAAACACACATGCAAATAAATAATTTGATATACGAAAATCATAAAATCATCAAAGAAAAAAACTATAAATTTGTAAATTAGCAAATGGTAATTCTCAGAAAACATTGCCACCTTCCCCAAAAAAGGATTTATTTAATAAAAATTCTAAAAAATATTGACTGTATAGTCTTTTAAGGATTTTTTTTATTCAATAAATTAAATTAATCATACTGTCGGTCATTTGCATTAAACAGAAAATAAACTAAGAAACGAGTTAAACCAGTTTTATTTTAAAATAATAATCAACTCAAATATTTTGCAATAAAGTCAAGGTCATAGATTTTTAGTTGGTGGATTCGAATATTTTTTTAAATCTTTTATAAAGAAAAGTCCAGACGAAGGGTTATTTGAACAATATTCTCTTGAAACTTTCAGCCAACAAACACATATTTTAAATTTAATTAAGGCAGCACAATTTCAAAGTTTATAATTACGATCGATCGCGATTCAATAGTTTAAATGAAATAAAAGTAATAAATCAAAATTTATATAATACATTTAAGCTTCAGTCGACTTAAGTGAATTATAAAATTGGTTTAAGTCTCAATTACTAAATCAAAGGGCTTATACCAAATATTGTAATCAAAGTACAAAAATTTATAAAAAGAAACGACTTTGGAGACAGAAACGACAAAAAAAAAAGTGAACGAACTTGAACTCACTTGTTTCTAATAGTAAGTTTTTTTTGTAACATAATAAACATTCATTAATAATTTGTCAATTGTTAACTAAACTCCAGTTTTAGTATATTAAGTATTTGTAATAAAAAAAAATATGAAAAAATATGCTCGTAATACTATTGACACACCTAAAAAATTTAAACCACATTATCGAAGTTAAGTTGTTGCGCCAACTTTTGACAGTTCTTCGTTGACACTACTATAAAGTACGGTGATAATCGGTGAAAAAAAAAATAATTTGGTTTAAACGAACGCTCAAAGTAATGATAGCTTTTTCACAATTTCGCATTTACGAACGCATTCCGGCGACTTTACTGTGAAAAAAGTTACCGAAAAGTCACCTAGGTGACATTTATGAACAGACCCCAGGAAAAATAAAATAAAATAATAAAATAAAAAATGCTTTAGTTGGAAATCAAAATGCGTTGCATGAAATAAAACAGAAACAGAAAATGTATTTATTTTTTCTTAAAAAAGTTAGAAATAATTTATAAATAAGTTAAGATAAGATAAAGTTAGATAAATAAATTTTTATTTGTTATGATTAAATTCATGGTTAATAAAGAATATATATTTCAATATACGTTTACGTCTGTCTGTCTGCCTGACTAGTGTTTATAATTCAGAGAATTAGTGTCAATTTGAATAAGTTCAGAACGATTACCGTAAAATTGAAAATGATTTAAAAATTTTATTTTATTCAAAGGCAATCTACTGCAATTCAATCATTATTGAGTAAAATAAACAATTTGCTCCTCTACGTCTTCGATTTACTTCCCAAAAAAAAAAAAAAGTTCAAGAAAACATCTTTTTGAAAAGTGTTAACGCAAATAAATTAAGAAAAAAGACAAAGGTCAACACACCAAATGTAACAAATTTATCATGATTTTTTTTAAAAATGTTGTGGGAGTTAGCACATAAAGTGTGGTGTAAAAAAAAAGGGGTTCTCTCCAGTCTATAATTTACAGGAAAACACAAATAAAATAAATAAAATATTTTATGAACACAGATTTATAATTAACAAAAAAAAATTCGATTCATTCGTATATTATATTATTGATCTGTCGCGAGTAAAATAAAAAGAATAAAAAAAAGTAGTATCTATTTAGTGTTTTGTTTTTGTTTTTACTTTTTTTTTTGTTTTGTTATTTAACCACCCAGACATTGTTTGATACGGTTTGCCAAAATTTAAATAATTTATTCAGTATGAATGTACCTACACACAATATAAAATAAATTCTTCATGAAAACAATGAGAATCAAACGATATTCCATTATCCTATGTATTCGTGTATGACGTCAATTATTCGTAATAAGCGCAATTATTTTGTCAAATATTCGTACCAAATTTTGTTTTTTTTCTCTAAATTAATGTAACCAAAATTAAATAAGAGATGAAAAGTAACAGAACTTTTAAAAATGTAATTTCTTACTTTAAAATTAGTCATTCAATGTAAATAGTATGCCCATTCCACAAATATTTTAAGTGTTTCTTGTTGGTCAAGAAAAGACAATAACGTAGGAAAGACTCATAATATTTAAGTTCAGGTTAAAGTTTTTGTGAATATTCATTTGAAAATCGTTTAATATTCCTAAAATTGTAAATACAATTTTTTTGTTATATTTTATTTTCATAAAATATCAATAACAACTATTTATTTTAAAATTGAATTTCAAATTATAACTTAAAAAGTGCTTTTTAATGAATTAAAGAATATAAAGTGCAAAATTTCATTAATTTGCATTTTGATCGAATAAATTATTACAAGACAAGTCGTCGTATCCTTATTGTATTAAAAATAATTCTTTAAAAAATATGCTACAGCATAAAAAAAAAAAAAAAAATGGCAACTCAATTAGTTCATCACCTCCTACCTGTTGCAACTCACAACTCCTACATTTACAGTACAAATACGTCATTCCCTATAGATAAAATGATTAAAATTTATCATGAATATTAAAAAAAAATTCTCTTTCCTCATTCCTTAAAAATATTTTTATTATTTATAAGACTTTCTCATCTCTCTCTCTTTCTCTCATCATCCTATCAAAATAGTTGTACATATTCATATTCTAACTTCCATATAAAATTGGTAATAACAGTATTTTACAAATTTATCGTTCTGTCTGAGAAATTAAAAACAACTATATTAAGTCTGATGCACTTAAAAACAGATCCATAAATAAGATTCATAATTAAAATTTCTTGATGAATTAAAAATATTTTTTATAGAGAAAATTTTCTACACGGAAATGGAAATTGGTCAATTTCTATAAATTTTCTATTGTTTAGAAAAAATTAAGATGTGTTGCCAAATCGAATCTATACAAAAATCTAATTGACTAGACAGTCTAAAACGTTTAATATCCGTGACATCATTATAAACTTTAAACTTTATAGGGTAAAGTAAAATAAATCAAATAAAATTTAAGAAAATCATACCGTGAATATAATTTTGTGTGGCACGTGATATAAAATTATTATTTGAATAAAAATTTATTTTAGTATTTTATTGTGACTTTCTTTACTACTACTAGTAGTACTACTGCTAATAATACTACTTCATATATCACTAGAAATACTACTAAAGTAGTATAGAATGTATTTTTGAAAGAAACAAATAAAAATCCCAGACAAAACATAATTCCTTATAATCATCAATACTTCTTTGTACTAATGACAAAAAAAAAGAACAATAAGAAAAATCAAAAACAATAACAATAACACAAAAAAAACTTAATTAAATGAGAAGAGAAAAAAAAGTCCGTAGTGCCAAGACATAAGAAGATGAAGAAGAATTGAGTAAATTGGGGAAGAGCGATGGGGGGTAAAGAATAAAAATAAAAAGACAGTGGAGACGCCATAATATGTAACGACGAGGATTTACGATCTCATTAATTATTTAAGACATTCGTATTTTCTATGTTTCTTTAAAATTTCATAATCACAGAGAAGATTTTTTTTTTCTTAATAATAATAATAATAATAATGAGTGACTTTTGAACGAATTAGAAAAAATATGATCTTGATCTAAGAAGAAGAAATTTAATTTTTCATTTTTTTTTCTCTTATTTATTATCTGAATATTTTTCTCTTTATTTTCTTCCATAAATTTTCGTCTTAATTTTTTCTGTTTTTTATTTATTATTTTTTCTTGTTTTGTTGACTTCACGCCTCTGAAAGACCAACCTCAACAATTATAGTAACAGTTCATTTTAATTTCTTTTCTTTCTCTCTCTTGTTTGCCCACACATTTTTTTCTTCTTTATATATATTTTACTTACTTTTTGATAAATTTTCTATAATTACGATAGAAGAATAATAAAAAAAGAAAATTTGGAAATAAAAAAAGAAAACCCAGAGAGAGTAAACTGAAATAAAAACAAAAACGTTGAAACCAGGTTAAACATAAACAAAATCATCAAAAACAAACAAAAGTCAAACAGAATGAACTGATCGACGTCAGTAAAGAAAAATTATAGTTAACTCTATAGTGACTCAGAGTTAGAGGTCAGGGGGTTCTATTCTTGGTTAAACAGACGACAATATGTCGCATACAAATTCAACTAAATCTGAGATATTTAAAGTGTAAAATTTGTTCGAATACAATTTGTCTGTTCTGTACGAGATTTTTTTTATTGTCTGTAAATTGTCGCATAGACTCAAGATTGGGGTCGTTCTGGTGATAGTATTATTCGAATATTTTATTTAATACTTTAACATAAAAAATAAAAATGGGAATTGAACTAGACCTGAATTCTAATTTTAGGAGAAATTTCTTTAGTGGGAAATGAGCATAAGCTATTTTTTTTTCTTGAAGAGTCCAGTGGACTAGCCCAAACATAAAAATTAGTGTTTATTTAGGAACGCTATAAAAAAATTACTTTTGAATTATCACGCATTCAATTTTTTATTTATATAAATGTTTGACTTTGAACTAACTTTATAAAAAATTAACAAGCACTAGATGATTAATGGATTACTGATGATCATTAATTATAGCTGGCCGTTATATCAAGAATTTTTAAGTATGTGTGAATTATGTGAAAAACAATTTTGTTCACTTTTGAAATAGATTTCTTTCTTTTTGTAATTTAATTAATTAAAATTTAATATTTTAATTTAATCCCAACCAAATTTTTCTCAAAATTATAAAACTGAAAATGGGGAAAAAACTCTTCTTCATTTTTACAACAAAAATAACAATGTTTGTCTCGTAAGACTTGTCTCTGTTTATTTTTCTTTCTGTATAAATAAATTGAGAAAAAATTATCCCTTTAAAATCCTTCAATTTATTTAACAAGAATGGTTGGGATTTTTGATGGTAAAACGTTTTTTTTTTACTTTATTTTATAAGAAAAGAATCAGACTCAAACGATAGTAGCTAAGTGTTAAATTCTTCAATGTTTTATATAAAATAATCTTTTGCATTTTATACTTCAGATTGGATATTAATATCCTTTTTATCTTTTATTCTATAGTTGCAAATATATAATACTACTACTTAAGGATTTTCTCCCTTTATTCCCACTGTCTTTCCTCCACTTATCATTTTGCCGGATTTTACCAAAATAACGTATTTCTTAAGAAAAAAATACATTAAAATATTATAATCATGCATGAATACAAAGCAACAAGAAAGCATTTTTACTTATTGATAAAATGATCCTTAAATTAGTTTTGAATATATTCATCATATTCTGACTAAATCCTTTATCAATTTGAAAGAAAACAACAAACATTAAATCAAACGATATTTTACTTGAAAGCCCCCGAAGGGAAAAACCGCAAAATTAAAAAGACAAAAGATCCAACGTTCACACAAAAGCCCCTCAAAGGTGAAATTGAGAAAAATATTATTAAAGCTTTCTTAAATTTAGTCCCACCAAAAAAAATGTTCTCAATTTCGAAAAATTAAATTGAAGCAAAAATTTTACACTTTTAAAGAATTAAAAAAAATCCAATAAAGAAAATCGAGTAAATTTTTAATTTTTTCTTTATTGCTTTTTTATTATTCTCAATTAAATAACCAAAAAAAATCCCCTCTTCTCAGTCTTATTCTATTTTTTATTTAACAAAACTAAACAAAAAAAACTTGGACAGTATATTATTTATGGAATGACAACACAACGCAGATTAAGATGATGCAATTTGTAAATGTTAGAAAAAATGCAAAGAAAACAAACAAAAAATGGATTTAAGAATTATAAATTGAAAATAAAAAATTTATGGTGTCTGGTGCCAGTGGCAGTATAATAAAAAAAATTGCTGACGTCACATAAAAATTAGGTTTGGAAAGAAAAATAATTAGGTGTAGCTCGTCATCAAAAATATTAATCAATAATTTAGGAATAAAGAAATGACGTAGTCTGCCCAAAATAAAAATGGACTTCCATAACGACTAAGGACCAACCCAAATTCTCCATCATGTCACAAATATCGACCAGTAATGACCAGTAAATAGAGTTTAAGGACAATCCTTTTATGAATAAAATCTAGTTTGTTTTTATCAACATTATTATTGAGTGCCGTTTGAACACAATTCATAAGGTCACATTTATTTATATTATTTAATAAATATTCTTACAGAAAATAATAGAATGAAATCACATAAATAAGAATTATTCACAAATATCAATTTTATTAGAAGTATAGATACATATATATAGATATATATTTATATAGATAAATACAAACCGGCAAAATAGATTTTCATGAAAAATCTTCATTGCAATGAGGAGTACTGAGGTGAGTAGTGAGGTATAAGTAGAGTAAACAGATTACCATTTAGATTAAATTAAAAAATAGAGAATAAGTACAAATCAAAATATGTAATTTAGAAAATTTGTTTGTCGTTTAACAAACTATATAATTGTAATGAAAATTATTTTAATACAAAAAAAAACTAAAGTTTAGATACGATGTAATATTTATTATAATTATTCGCAGATAACTGTATTTATTTTTATCAAGGTTAAGGTCAAATAATACAAAGTCTAATCATTTTTAATTTGTTTATTTAAAAAAAACATTCCAGACATAATTGTAATTACCACTGCGTTAGTTTTTTTCTTATTTATTTTTCTAAAACAGTTTTTCCTATTTTCCTCTTAGTAAGTACTTAGACTAATCTAATTTAATTGTTTTTCATTAAATTAAATAAAGAAAAATGTTTAAAGAGAAATTATGCGAGAAGATGAAAAAGAACAGAAGCGAATTTTTTTGCTGCCTAATTAAAATATTTTTTATTTTGAAAAATTAAGTTCATTTTAAAAATAAATTAATTAAATTCTAATTAAAGAAACAAATAAAAAAAGGTTTCGTCGTCAGTAAAAAGTACTCATCGTGTCATCGGTTTATAAATTAAATTAAACTAGATATTTCTCTCTCTCTCTCGCTCTAATGTAATAGAAAAATTAATGTTACAACCTGAGTTCGAACGTGTTACTTTCATACTTTTTACCCAGCAAATTATTTATTTTATTTTATTTTTGATTTAATGATTCATTTGGGATCTGAGTCAACACTCAACCTAGAACTATTTTTAATTATTTTGAAATAATTTTATCTTATTGCCGATAAATCCAAGTCATCCATTAATATGAATAATACTCGGTTTAAGGTTCCTCAGTCTATGATTGAACCAAGACCTACTGAAACTTTAATATTTTCCTTTAATATTCAAAAAATAAATGGATGCACAATTTTCTTTTAAAAAAAGTCTACAAATATTAAACAATTTTTTTTGTTAAAAGAAAGTAAAAAAAGAAAAATTCTAAAAGAAAAAATATAGAACAAAAACAACAAGCAGAAAAAAATTAAAAAATAAAGAAAAAAAGAACAAGCAAGAAAATTAAAATCAAAAGAAATTTTTACTTTAATTAAAAAAAATTAATGAAAAACACAATAAATGTTGTCGGTTTTCTTTCTGTTTTATGTTTGTTTGTTTGTTGTTTAATAATTAAGTATTTCGTATACATACCTACTAACTAGCTACTAGCTTATGTTTTTTGTTAAATAGAAAACAGATTTATATTTTGAAAATAGACTTTTGAGTAAAAAGGTGAAAAAATATAAAACCAGACAAACCCAGACAATTCTTTTTTTTTTTGTTTTAATTTAAATTTTGTGCACAGAAAAAAGAATCATTTTCTTTTCTTTTATATTTTTTTCATCTTCTTCTTAATTTTTTCCCTCTGTTTTTGTTTCCTGCGTAATTTTTTTTTCTTTTGTTGTTTGTTTTTTTTTTTTCATTTTTGCGCGCGCGTTTACGTTTAGTCACAGAAAGAAGGAAAGATTGATTTATTATCTTATGGTTTTATGATATTAGCCTACGTGTATTGTCTGTGTGTGGCATTAATTTTTATTGTCATCACAACAAAAAGATAATTTCATTACTCTACTTTTTTATTTCTTCAAAAAAAAAATTATATTTTTAATTTCTTAGAAAATTGTCTAAATTTTTTATAGAAATTTTTGTTTGTGAAATATGCAGGTGAAATGCGATAAACAATTTAGCTGTAAATTTTTGTCTTTTACAAAATGGGCATACCTACTTAAGTTTAAAGAATCCCCAAAGGAAATATTGTAACAATTTGAATCAGAAAATAGTTTGTTAGGAACTTCAACCAATTCCAGACAAAGTAAACCCAATGATTACAATTATGTGTTATAAAACTCTTCCACTAAAATTTTAATTAAATGTTTAATAAAATTTCATTATCAAAGTTTGTCTTTAGTAATTATAATTAGTTAAGAATAAAAAAAAAAGAACACATCAGAAGACTTATGAATATAATTTGTTTTGAATTTTTTATAAAAGCGTTCCTAATAAAATTATTATATACAAATTAAATTATTTTAATATAAAATCAAAGGGCATTATTTTAATGAATTCTCAACAGATATAAATTTATTTATTTAGAAGGCAATTTTCACTAACTATAAACACTTGAAAATTATATTTTCTTTCCTTTATATTTAATGAAACACGTCAAAATAAATTTATCTTATATAACAATAGAGTTTCGCATATCATAGTTGAAGGTGTGTTACAGAATATTATATATGTTTATTGTGGCAGGAGGGTGTGTCATATATTATTAACTCTTTATTACTTATTCCGTAAGTATTCTTTTTTTTCTGTTGGTTTTGTTGATAAAAAATCTCATTTTTCAAACATTTGTAGAAAAATAAAAACAGAAAAGAAAAAAGAACGAAAATACGTTTTCCTATAAATAAATTAATTATGTTTTTTTTCTTTCTTTCTTTACTTTTCTTCTTATTCTTTTAGTAACATATAGAATAAAATGTATGACGTTAATCACACATTATTATTATTTTGATTCTCTATATTTTGTCATTTTACAAAATGTAAAAAAAAAACACAAAAGTGAAAATTATAATTAAATTAAGTTAGGTACACATAATCATAAGACTAAATTACTAAATGAAAATTATAACATCAAATAAATAAATTATTATTTGATTTTTCGGTAATGTGACCATGAAAATAAATTTACATTATTCATTACAATATTGTACTTACTAAAAATATTACAACAACAACATAAAGAAAAACTAATGAGAAAGAAAATAACAAACGAAGTAAAGAAAATAAGAAATGAATGAAGTGAAAAACAAAAAAAACAATTGTCAACAAAAATAAGAAAAAAACAAATGTTTTATTTGGCAAACCAATTGATTTTGTAAATACAAGTCTTTTCTTTTATTATCAAATAAATAAAGACTATACTTACGCACACTCTCACACATAAAATTGTCAAAATAATAAATCAAAATAAAAACAGAAAAACAAAAAACTTAAAAAAAAATTAGACGACATAAGTAGAAGAGGTAAAAATATAAAGAAGAAACAATTTACCTATTACGACATAAAATTAAAAAACGAGTTATATTATGTGCGAATGAAATTTTCTCTAAAATATTAAAAATTATTGAAACAATTAAATATTTTAGAAGTTGGAGGACTTTTTATAAATTCAATTTTTATTTTTAAACTTTCATTAATTTGCACAAAAAAAAATAAATGAATTTTTTTTAAATTAATATCTTAATAGAAGCTTAAAACAGGATGGAATTAATCATAATAAAATTTAATTAATTTCTCAACACAAACAAAAGTTTAACTGAAATTAATTTGTTGAATAATAAAAATGACCAAGAAAAAAGAAGTCAATTTATTATTTGTCTTATCAACCAAATTTAAATTCTATTCAAAATTAATCATTTTTTTGGGTCTTATGTAAAAGAAAAACACTAAAAAAAATTAACTGAGCATTTCATTTCGCCCTCGTATAACCCTATACTTAATTGCATTTGTTTATTTTCCGACAGAGATCATAAAGTAGTTATATAATAACAAATTTGTTTATTCCACTTGTGGAAGTGAATTTTATTTTGTACAAAAACAAATGAGGAAAATGCATAAATGATTCAAGTTCCATCAATATTAAAATTCTATCGGATAGAATAAATACAATTGAAAATTCACACCTTATTGAGGTTAAATTGCAGGTACACATAAATCTAATTCATACAACACAAGTAAAAAAATCAGTAAGTAAGGTACGAGTTTTGATTTCAATTAAATAGTAAAAGAGATGTTATATGATTCTAAAAAGACACCTCTTCTCTTTCTATCGTGCATTTGAACATTATTATTTTGTTAGTCTGAGCTGTACGGACAGAATGATGTGTAAGAATTCCTTGAAATTTATATTGTCTCAATATTCCTAACTGACACGAGAAATTCATACAGAAAAATTCATACAAAAATCAAAAAATCCTTTAAATCTTTAACACATCAAAGGATAATTTATATTTTAGGCATAAATTTTCGTTTTCCTTTCGGTTTTCTATTATGGTAAAATTGTAAAAGAAAAATTTAAAATTCAATTTCAATAAAATAATTTTAATGTTAGACGTAGGTCATTTATCTAACAACACATACACACCCATTTAAAATTGGGTTATAAATTTTTTCTTTTGTTGTTATTGTTGTTTTAAAATTCAACCAAAACAGAATAAAACAAAAATAATTAAAAAAAAAAGATAAAAAGATTTTCTCTTGAAAAATTTACCGTAATCAAATTGATAAATTAATTTTCTTTTATTTCCTTTTATTCTTTTAATAAACACAAAATAATATTACAGTTAATTGAATTTAAATAATTTTTAGGAAAATATTTCAATAGCAGATAATAATTATATTTTATAGTTTAATTTTTTCCTCACAAATTTTCATGAGTTTTTCTCAGAATAAATAAAAAACACACAATAGCGTTAATGACTAAATTTTGAAATGAATATATTTCAACTATTTTCAACTGATTTCATATTAATTATTAGAAAAGGGTAAATTTCATTCCCATTTGCTTGCAACACTTAATTGCCATTTCGTTTTGCTTCTTTTTTAAGTATAAACCTTGGATAACTGAATTAATTAAATTAGTAAATAAATGCTTCACCATCTCACACCCACTATTTATTGTTATTATTTAAAATAAACGGGTCAACCCAATTGTGGTAATTTACGTTTTATATTCGTAATCATTTTTCTAGAGATGAAAATTATTTAAGAATTAAAAATGGCAAGCTTTTTATGATTCTGATTATTATCATCGTAATAGAAAGTGCGCTGATTCAATATTAGAATATTTAAAACCCTAGATAATAAATTGAAAACAAAGAAATAATTCTAAACAAACAAAAATTATATGTTTGTGTTGGTGGAAAATATTATAATATGACGCAAATTTTTTTCTAATTTTGTGTTGGTGGAGAATTTTTGTTTTCTTGATTAAAATAAGAGGTTTTCTATTGGGTAAATTCGTCTTTTTTTTTAAGAAAAGAACTTCGTCTGCCTAACATAATTTAACTATTCATAGTTGTGTGTTAATTAGTCAGTGTCAGACAAAAAAAAAACAAGCATAGAAAAACAATTTTATTTGTCTCAGTTCTCTCTGTCTATAATTATTATAGACTAGAAGTAGAATTTGATACTTTTGATTCATTCGTTGAAACTATAAAAACAAAATTTTAAAAGATTATTCCAAACTTTTTTTACAAAACGATTTCAATCATTTTACTATTTTACAAAATGTTACATTGTAAATTTCTTTAAAAAAATATTTTTGTCTTTTCTTAAGATGCGGTTTAACCATGTTAAACCGTTGAAAAAAATACAAATTACATTGAACCAACCACAAATCCTTAAATAATAAACAAATGAATAAAAATGCAATAAAAATTTGACATTCAGAGTTCAAAATTTCACTCATTGGATTGGAATTGATTTTTTTTTTCTTTCTTTTAACTCTTTTGCAACAAATTTTATTGTCTTCTCGTCGTCTTAGTCATAATTATAAATTTTCTTTCCTCTTCGATCAGGAAATCTTTATTCTATATTTACAATATTTATTATTATAGTTTCTCAGACCCAGCACGAGAAACAAAAGCAAACACATACACACAGAAAAATATTATTATTTTGACGACAATACTTCTAGTTGGATAGTTCATGTATTAAAAAAAAAAATCTTAAAAATATGAAAGAATTAAAATGAACAGAGATAAATAAAGAAAGAAAAAGAGAGGCACAGAAGAAATTATGGTACAGTACAGTACAAAATACAGATTACGTTTATTTTGTAAAAATAAAACGTGCAAATTCATAATAAAACATTAATAAACAAATTCAAAAGGTTTGTTATTTTTACAAAAAGATAAATGGACATTGGGTCACTTTTTGCCGCCATCATAAATTATAAATTTACAATATTTTCTAAAATTTTCTTCTTTCCTTTTTGTTTATTTTTCATTTTGTATTTTCACTTTTATTTATTTTTCTCATCTTTCCTTTATTCTTTATTTTCTTTATCTTTTCATATAATTAAGTATTTTTTTGTTTCTTTTAATTTAATGTTTTTATAACGACAATTTTATTTCTACTTCTAACAACATATTCAAAATTTATTGTTTTTATTATTTTTATGAAATTCTGTATTTTTCAATAATTCTGATAAATTCAAAGAAAGAAAAAAAATTGAAAGATGTACAACTTTCTGAAAAAAAAACTGAACGTAAAATTTTCATTCGTGAGAATTTGAAAGAATTTATTTAAGAAAATAATTATTTAGACACATGACACACACAAACAATGTAAATTTAGATTAAATATTTTTTTATTTCTGCCAAAATAATTTTGTATGATTTCTTAGCAAAACCCAAAAGAATCTTTAAGGTTTCATTTCGTGTCTATACGTAATAAAGGAACAATCTTCTTTTTTTTTTGTCAAATACTGGACTTTTTGTAATTCTCGTCTTTTGTATTTAGGTAAACGAAGGTGTAGGAATTTATTCTACTTATATGAATTGTTGAGAATAAACCTCTTGATCATTCCTAACTTTTCCGCAATAAATAAGTATATGTGTAGGAATTTAGCTAATAATGGGATAAATGTTCGGCTCTACCAAAAACGTATTATACGTTTTATACGTAGAACGTACTACACACAAAAAACACATAAAAATAGATACCACTAAAAAATTTATAATTCCCTTAAAAAAAATCATTTCAAAATAAGTAAAATGAATTTTAAATAAAGGAAATTGTCAATAATTTAACGATATACAATTTAAGTACCCTATCGACGAACCTACCCTTTAATTCCTCTTTCAGATACCCGTTTCCCATATAAATTATTAACATTCATCAAACTGAAATTATTTCTATTACATATTTATAATAACTATAGACAATTTTCTATTTGAACTTTTTTTTTTTGTATTTTAACAGAATTGACCTTCAGAACTTTTATGAAAATTATAACAAAGAAATAATAATAATAATAATGGATCTAGAAAATTAATGTACGTACATAATTTATCTCCTATAACATAACTACCAACTGGTGGTTTACAAGATATCAATGTTCTTGGGTGTATTTCTAAGATTTACAGTGGGCACTCAACTACCTTTTGTTTTATCGTAATTAAGAAAATTACTTTGTACATTAAAAATTTGCCTTCATTCTTGTCCTAACAAGGGGACGAACTTTTAATTAATGCAGAGTATATAGAGTTGACCATTTCCACTCTAAATATTTTTATTATTTTGAATTATTAAAATTTTCATAAAATCTTTATTAGACAACAATAAAATATGTTTAAGTATTAAGTTCTAATAGCTAGTTAAGTGAAGACATAAATAAGCTATCCACTTCACTTCAACTATAATTAATTATATTATGGATAGGCTGTTATAGTTTTAAAGAAGACAATAATACTTACTTAGTTAGATTAAAATAACAAGTCAATTGTATTTAGTTACGTTACGTTAATAATATTCTTTAATATATTTATGTAAGTATACTTTCTTTCCCTCTTTAACTTTTACTCACTCATAAGAATTTTCACCTGTTGTCTCATGTCAAACATATATGAGACATTGTGTTATTATACGATAAAAGAAAATTAGATAAATACACTGTTAAGAGAAAAAAACAACACAAACGCATTTTCTTTCTTTCTTTTTTTAATTGAAAATAAAAATTATAAATCATAATTTTTTTCCTGATTTTTTTAATTTCGGCTAACAAAGACAAAACCAACCAAAATATATTTAAAAAAAAGTTTTTCTCTTTTATTATATATTCCTAAGTACAAAAATATTTCAGTTGTGTAAACTCAATTTTAATAAAAAGAAAACAAAAAAACAAAATCAAACTTTAAATATCTTAAATTTTTTTTTCACAAAAAATAAACAAAATTGTCTCAAAGCGATTTGTATGTGTATATGTGTGTGCGTATGTTTTGTTTATTTATGATTTTTTTTTAGAAAATTAAAAAAAAACATATAGAATATAGAAAAATCAAAAAATTATAATAGAATCAAAAGAGTAATACTAGCATACTAGTAGTAGTAGCAGTAGTAGGTATAGATAGTAGATAGATAGACAGAAATTGTAACGATATAATTCACTCAACAAAAATCACCTAGAAGAAGAAGACGAAGAAACAGCATTAAATAAAAAGAGGCGAATTTACATTTCGTCATAAGAAAAATAACTTTTTTGTTTTAATTTTTTTGTCTTTCTTTTCCACTTATTTTAATTTTTTTTTTCTTTACTTTTTTAACTTAATTTCTTTATAATTATATTGTTATATTTAACGAGAATTAGGTAGAAAAGAAACAGTTCAAAGTACTTACAATAATGAAGTGTTTGTTTACATAAGTTCAACCATTTTTGTAATATTTTCTGTAATTATTTTTAAAAATTCAATTAAATCTCGCGTTTAAACAAAAACAAAAAAACAAGTGAAAAAATTTGAAAGAAAGAAGTAATTTGGCGTAGTAGAAACCTCTTTATTTAACAAAAAAAGAAATGGTGGTAGCCTATAAATAAATGTTGGCCTGTAAACATTGCCAAAACGCCTTTTGATATTTCTTACGAGGGATAGAAGGGAGTTCAGCACTTATTAGAAAAAGGATGTAACCCGATTAGAATTTAAAAAATCAATTTGGCAAACCAACAACATAAATGATTAATTAGTGAGTAGTTCAATCCCTCTCTGCCCCACTTAAAAATTAGTTATTGTAAAATAACAAATGTTACCTATTTGACAGAACATTTATTGAATTTAATAATTTATTTTTTATTAAGAAAAAAAAAGCAGTTTGAAAACAATTTAATAATATTTTCAACACAACACACACACAAACACGCGTCATAATAAATATCCGTGGGATTACAAAAAAAAAAAAAATAATAACTACTTAAACTTAACAAATTGTTTGTAGTAAAGTTGAGTTTATTGTTGAAGTAAATAAATAAATATTATAAAGTTAATAATTAATTTAATTTATTTTTTACAAGATGTTCAATTACACACAGCTGAAACTTCTGATGCCGTTCCTGCTACACTTTAGTATTACAGACTGAAACTTCAGTCTGAAGTCTTCAGACTTCACAGAAGAAGTCTCAAGAAAGAGACTGAATTACAACTTACATATTTACTTTGTGTGAAGTTCCAGCAATATCGACTGTTCTTGTTGATGCTCCAGGTCCTATTCCAATTAAATTATTAAATTTATTTAATAAAATATAAGTAATATGAATTTTTTAACTAAATATAGTATAATAGATTTTCTTCATCATGAACAATTTTTTTTTCTGATTAAAATTCAGTTCACACAACTGAAATTATTTTTTGTACTTATATAAAAAAAGTTAAAAACTTTTTTTTTTATATATTTTGGCTGGTTTTGTCTTTGTTTGCCGAAATCAGAAAAAAATTGTGATTTATAAATTTTACGCCTAGTCACAGAAGATCCTGGAACAGGAGATATTAGTGTAAGTAACATCTCTGCGGAAAAAAACGTTTTTATTTAAGTCAACATTCAGAAAAATGATTGATTTACTTACTTTGAAGATAAAATTTAACAAACCGAATTTGAGGACATTGAACATTCACACTGCTCTTGTTGCATTTTGTGAAAATTATGGATGTTCGGAATTCTGTAAACAAACAAAAATTAGCTAATTGAATCAAATTGAAAAAAAAAATTATACTTACCTGTTCTAATTAATTGCTTTCCCCAGAATTTACCTAATAATTTATTTTCAGTTGATAAATTGAATTTTTTCTTGTTCAATGTTTGTCTGTCAAAAGAAACGACATCAGAAGAAAAACATTTTCATTTTTTTCTTTCTTTTTTTTTTCCTACAGTCAAGAATACATTTTCTGAATAAGTATACTTATTTAAAAGAAATAAATAATCCCTTGATCTTTTTACATTGCATTTTTTATTGTTTTGAAGATGAATAAAATAAATAAGATCAAAGTAAATTGTTAGTATTTAGGTGCGTTGTTTGTTATTAAGAGAAAATTATAACAAAATAAATCATTTTTTAACAATATCGCGACAAAACAACAATTTTGTGTTCTTTAGAATGGGGAAAATGTTATTGCTATTACTTATTAACTGCAACTCTTAAGGAGTTAAGGATTCTTTCAAAATTTCAAGGAAAAACGCATATTTTAGAAGTTATGTTATTAGCAAAAAACCATCGATTTTTCCACATTTTTTAAAATGTTAAAATTACTTATCACAACTTGCTTATATTTACCTAATTTAACAATTAAAAGGTAATGAATACCAATCGTAGAGAAAATGATTTCCAAATCTGGATTACGTATTTTTGTAGAGATTTTGATTGTATTTTTCACTCAGTGAATATTGCACAAGACTTTTAGAAAAGGTTTAAAGAGATAAACTTAGAATTAATTTAGCATTTAATAATTTATTTATTATGTAAATTGGAGATATTGGACTGATTTTGATTTAAATATAAATAACATACTGAGTTTAAAGTACTTTATTTTTCTATCCATTTTTGGGAAAATGGAGAACAAAAAATATATACTTACTTAATCCAAATATATGTATAGAATATTTTTACAAAGAAATTCCAATTAAGTATAATTAATTTCAATATTTACGTAATACATTAATGAAATAATATGAAGTCATTTGAATTATGTTAATTATCTAATTACACACCATACTTAATATTTTATATTAAGGTTATTTAATATTTTAAGAAAAATTTTAATCACAAAGTGGGACAGGTAATTTTAGTTAGCTAATATGTAAATAATGAACATAAGCATAACACAAATTCCTCAACAAAAAATTGTATTTTCTTCCCTCTATAAACTATTTCACTAAAACAAGAAGAATAACAACTAACGTCAACTCATACAGGATTACGATTATTTAAATTACCCAAATATCCAAAATATATATAAGCGTGTTTACTCCCCTTTAACAATCACAATCAATAAAATTATACTAAAAACATAACATATTTTTTTTCTGTTTAACCTACTTAGGTAAGTCATTTTGATAATACTTTTGTTTTGTAAACCACAACAAATAACTAACATTGATTATTTCGACTAATTTTATATCTCTCTCTCTCGCTTTCATCTTACTTAAAATAATTTTATTGAAATAAAATGGAAAATGTACTTCTACCGAACATAAGCAAAAAAAAATTATAATCAGGATTAAAAAAGGAATCGTCATTCGTCACTTCAATAATTTATCCCATTCTTATTTTTGTATCTTTAAAATTTTTCTTTAATTACTGAAGAATAATTAAATATCGTTTAAAGAATAATTAATTTTTCATTTATAACCTCAAAAAAAAATTGTTTTTCTTGTTTAACCTTGTTGTCTGACTTGCTTTTGTTTTGTTTTTTTATTTATTTATTTTTGTGATGCCAAAAAAAATTTAATTTTTTAGATTATTGACAGAATAGTTTTTTTCATATACCTAATTTTCTTTTAATTTATATTTATATTATATAATTAACAATTAAAAAAAAAAGAAAAACTGAAGTACAGAAGAAAAAACAAGATAAATGAAAAACTTACTTACTTTATGTCAGACAGTTCATCATTAAAGGGTGTGTGTGTGTGTGTGTGAAGAAAAAGCAATAATAAATGAAAAATTTTACGTTTGATTTATTGTATAGTTTCTAAATAATTCTTTTCTTGATTAATAACACTTTTCATTGATAATTTATCCATTTTTTTTTTTCATTTAATCGATTACATCGCACTTTTCTTTAAATTAATAATTTTTTTTTCTAGAATTTTTATATTTTCTTTTTCTTGTTTTTCGCCAAACTTTTCTAAAACAAAAAATTTAACACAAATAACACGCGATTTATATAAAATAAAAATTATTGCACTTTTGTTTTATTACACAAACCCCGCAAACTATAAAATAATTAAATTACTAGAGTGCAAGTAAAAAAGCATAAGTACGTTTGTTACAGACTGAAATTCAAAGAAAGAATGAAAGTGAAAAAAATTTGCTCTTCAGAAAAAGACCAGGCTACTATTTCATCTAATGTTTTTTACTTCGTTGTATAAAAATAAAATATTTGTTTTTTCTTATTGGCTTATTTTGTTCACGTGATAGGATTAGAAAAGTCTCCAAACAACGAACAACTGAAACTGAATTTGATTCTATTTTTTCACTCAAAAATAAATATACAAACACAAAGGAGATTTTATGATTCTGATTTGAATCTTTTGGTTTCTACAAAGGTTTTTAAGGCTTCTTAATAAAATAATTAAATATTTATAATGTTTATAATATTTATAATGCTTTTTATAAATGAATCAAAAAAATTCAATGAGACATTATTTATACAATTAAACATAAATCATCAAAATATATAATTAAACACTTGAACTTTATTAATACCAAATCTTAAATAACAATTTTTTCTACTGTCTTTTCTTATCAAATACTATATTTTGTACCACTTGACAACGATTATTTTGTAACTTCATTATTAATTAATATACTGCGCCTGCAATTAATTAATATAAATAACGAACTATAACAAATTAAATGTGATTTATTTAAATTAATTCTTATAACTCCAATAAGAATGTTTTCAAAATTATTATTATTATTATTTATAAATGAGTAATATCAAAAACTCATTAGAAATTAAATATTTACAAAAAGTTTTAATAAGATTTGCGTGAAAATTTTCCATTTCAAAATTTTATCAATCTCGTTCATATATAACAATTTTAATTAAAGGGGTCAATAATTGTCTTATCAATTTAAAAAATTAATCAAGAAATTGTGGTAAAAAATTTTTTTAATTAAACTGATCAGAAAATATCTAGAAATTTTCGTAAAAAAACCATATATTTATAGATTTTTTTATTTGATTAAAATCTTATTATATAATTATTTAATGTAACCAAAAAGTTTATTAACATTTTATGGGCCATTATTATTAACGAATTCAAGAAAAAAATTTAATTCAGATAAATATTTAACGAAATTAATTAAATAATGTAAAATAGAAAACAGAAATATTGCAGAATGATTTTAATAAAATATTTCTGAGTTTTTTTTTAAAAACAGACAAAAAAAAAATATAATAAACACGAAAATTTGTTAAAAAATTGCTATATAAAACTACCTATATTTATATTTTTTATTCTATTTTGTGATATAATTGATGGTTAAAAGTAAATAAAATGAAATACATGAACGAAAAATATTTTTAAACATATAATAATATATAATTGTTGGCCTGATTTCATTTTACCCTCCTTTTTCTTTATTTATTCATGACTAAATTTATTATTTAAATATTTTAAATAAACTTTTGTTATCTATTCACTACTTTTAATTACTAACTGTAATCAAAATTACAAATAAATAATTCAATTCAAATTTAGAAATTATCATTTATACATTTCTTAAATTTTCCTATTATGTTTGTTTTCAATTGAATTCTTATAAGACGATTTGTTAGTAAAAATAAAAAACCATTATTTTGTTACAAAAGTTCTGTTTATTTAATCAAAGAAAATGACAATGTTTTGTTGCAACATACACCCCCACATAGTATTTTTGGCTGCCTCTTTCTGACACACAATTTATGTATTTCAAAAAGGAATTTAAAATATTGAAATAATAATTATTAAAAAAGAAAAATGATAAACGAACCGATTTTGTTATAATTTTTAAATGCAAAACTTGGATCACTTTCGCACTTATTCCTTATATATTTATTTTAATGCTTAAAATTATTATTTTTCTGCAAATGTTTAAGTGGCAACAGCATCTGGATGTCTTTCAAGGACCATAGCAACACCTTGTCCGCCAGCCGCACAAGCTGCAACCACACCGAATTTTCCATTTTCACGTACTAATCTATTTGCTGTATGCATACATAAACGTACACCAGTAGCAGCCTAACAAAAATAATAACATTTAATTTATAAAAATAATTAATTTAAACTGCGTTTAAAAATCTTACAAAAGGATGACCAATTGAAAGTGAACCTCCCCAATTATTCCATTTATTTAAATCGGGTGTACCAAATTTATCTGATAACCCTAAATAGTTTTGACAGAACCATTGTGAATCAAGTGCTTTTAAATTTGATATAATTTGTCCCTGAAAATTTAAATTATATTGTTTTAATTCTTTAAATTTACTTCTAATCTCAGGTGTTATTGACGAAAAATTAAGACGATGATATCATTAAAATTCAACAATTTCTTAAAAATAAAATGTCTTAATTATTCATTAAACACAAAATTAATAAATTTAATTACAGCAAAAGCTTCATGGATTTCCCAGGAATCAATATCATTTATTGTAAGGCCAGCTCTCTTAAGAACTTTTGGAATTCCATATGCTGGACCCAATAACAGTTGATCTATTGGATCTTGACTGACATATAGAAAATCTCTTAAATATGCTTTTGGTCGCAATCCCAATTCTTTGGCTTTTGATTCAGTCATTATTAAACAAGCAGAAGCTCCGTCTGTCTGTAAATGAAAAATATTAAAATAGAATTTGTTTAAAAGAGAAAAGCTTTATTATTTACAAGGTACGATGAATTTGCGGCTGTAACGGTTCCAAACGGTTTTACAAATGCTGGTTTTAACTTTGCCAACGCTTCTTTTGTTGATACACGAATTCCATTGTCTTTGTCGACAGTTTTTTCAACTCCATTTACTACGAAGAAAATTGAAATAATTAATATTGTAACAAAGAAAGGAAAGTAAACATATGTATTACCCTTAAATGGAACTAAATCGGTAAAATAACCTTTCTGTTCAGCTTCTTTGGCTAATGTATGTGATCTTAATGCATAATCATCTTGTTCTTGGCGAGATACACTAAATGCTGATGATAAACGATCAGCAGAATGCCCCATAGTTTCACCTGATGAAAATTCAGCCACAGCTGGAAGCTGCAAATAAGTCATTTGAATATTTAGTTTGGATTATTTATTTTTAGAATTAAAGAAACTACTTCTGGTATAAAAAATCCGGGACGAATTGTTGATAAAAGCTGAAGTTTTTGCATCGGTGTTTTAGCTTTATTAGCACGTAACATAAGAGAACGCATTTTTCTGCTATGACGAATTGGAACATCGCTCATAAATTCAACACCTCCAGCAAGAATTATATCATAAGTTCCAGTTGCAATCAGCCCGATTCCAGTTGTTATAGCTTGATTTGAACTTATACATGCCATTGTTACTGAATGGGCTGGTGTTTTATTACTAAAACCAGCACTTAAAGCAGCTTCTCTTGCAATATTTGATGTTTTTACTTCTTGAATGACTGTTCCATACACAATATAATCAATCAATTCCTTCTCAATGCCAGTTTTTCTCAAAAGACTCCTACAATACATTTTAAAAATATGAAATAAATTTAATCGGAGTAATAATAAACAAAAAATGAATCTCTTACAAAAGTGAATGTCTAGCAAGTTCATGAGGCATCAATTTAGAATATGTTGTTCCAGACATAAGAAAAGGAGTTCTTACTCCATCTACTAGCACAATATTCTTTCCAGATTTATCAACAACCGTCTTGTTTTGAAAAACTGGAGTTGATGTAATACCTCGAATTGCTTTAAATTTTAAAAATATTTTTATAAAATTTATTTAATTTAATTAGAATAGGAATGTTTCGTAATAATCTAAACAACATTCAATTAATAAATACGAATACGAATAAAAACAGAAATGGAATTTTGGACTTTGTACTTTGAATTTTCTCTCGTCATTTAATGATTCCGAAAATCGAATGTTTAACTTATTTTTCAATAAACTATGTTTAGAAATCTACTTAAACAACATTTTTACAAAGAATAAGAATTCATTTAATAATTTAAAGAAAATAAAGTGGAAAAAAAATTATTTGGTGACATACCATTTTTAGTCATAATTTGAAGTGGTGAAACTATTTTAGAAATATTTGTAATATAAGCAACCATAATTATAAATTTCTTTTAAATAAATTATAAAATATGGTTAATAAAATTGCACAACAGAAAAGAATGATAAAAAATAAATTTAGAAAATAACTTTAAACCTCCAATAATAAGAAAATAAGAACAACATCGCAGTGTCAGATCGTCGAATTATACCGTGTTTTCTTTTATTATCCCGGAGTTACACTGAAACCGCAATATAGTTAACTAATTAACGTGTAGACTTATTTGAACTAACGTGTGGGTCTCCAAATTTCAATCAAATATATTCTTTTTAATCTTTATTTTTAAATTTTTTATTATATTTATTATTAATAAATGATTTAAAAATTAAAATCACAATTTTTACATTTTTATTTAAATTTAATTTAACTTTATTTTATTTATCTAGAATAATTATATATTATTTTTTTTTGACGGTTCTTGGTTTTATTATTATTGTTGTTTTTTTTGATCATTTTCATAGTTTAGCTATCTACTACTTGACTTTCAGAGCCATTTTTTTCTCCCAAATCACTGAACTGAAATCTCTAGTTACAGTGCGAAAATTTTCGAACGTTAGTTCAACTAACAAAAATTCACTACCTAACCATTTTTCGTTAGTTGAACTAACGGAGAGGTGAGAAAGACAAAACATAACAAGTTAACTACAGTGAAACTCGGTTATAACGAACTTCAAGGGACCGAAAAAAAAGTTCGTTATAACCGAAAGATCGTTATAACCGAATCTGACGAAAAAATTAACTACGATCCGAAAAACAATGAAAAAAATATGTTTTCGTATAAACCACTAATTTATTTATTAAACTGCATTGTAAAAAAATCTGTAATTTTTGTTTGATATTTGCTATTCTTCAAAATACAATAATCCACAGCTTTTTCTAGTACTAGAATAGAATTAAAAATGTTTTCATCTTCAGCATTGTTTTCAAAGAATCGTGAAATTGAAATAAGAGATTTTTTTCGAGAAAAAACATATAAAAAATAATTTGAAAATCGAAAAAGTTCGTTAAATTGAAAAATTCTAGATCGTTATAACCGAATGTTCGTTATAAGGATCGTTATATCCGAATTTTTTTACATTGCCAAGATACAAATTAAAACGGGACCTACAGAAAAGTTCGTTATAACCGAAAGAACGTTATAAGTGAGGTTCGTTATAACCGAGTTTCACTGTATCTAACGTACGTTTGATAGTTAACTTGTTATGTTTTTTCTCTATCCGCCTTGCGTAAAAATGTATCGCTCTTTCTCAACTAACGAAAAATGGTTAGTTAGTAAATTTTCGTTAGTTGAACAAACGTTCGAAAATTTTCGCACTTTAACTAGAGATTTCAGTGCAGTGATTTTGGAGAAAAAATTGCTCTGAAAGTCAAGTGGTAGATATCGCACGCCAAGCGCGAATTCTCGTTCGCGTACTATTGCACACCGAACGGGACCATCGCAAAAGTTTGTTTTTATAATTAACATAACCTGTATTATAAATTATAGATTTAATTTTTCTATGATATAATAGACCTTACTCCTATCACATAAGGTATATTTTCCCGTAATTTTTTTTTCTTGCGACGCGAATTCATGCTTGCGCAATATAGTTAACTATCTAAAATGGCTCTGAAAGTCAAGTGTTAGAAAATTTAACTATGAAAATGATCAAAAAAACAACAAAAATAATAAAAACCAAGACCCGCCAAAAATAAATAAAATAAAATTATTCGGATTTTATTAAGAAAAAAACGTATAAATTGTGATTTTTATTTTAAACTAATTTTTTAATAATAACTGTAAAAAATTTAAAAATCAAGATTAAAAAGAATATTTTTGATTGAAATTTGGAGACCCATACGTTAGATAACTAATGCCGGTATCATAACCAAGATTATCTACGGTTTTTGTAGCGTTGCGGTTTTTTTGTTATTCCTGTCCCTCTCTACTCATGCAAAAATCATCTACCATCTTTCTCTGCGTTTTTTGCTCATATGCTTGTTTGATTGAATAATGAGCCAAAAACGCTGGAGGTAATTCTAAAATGGCGCATATTTTGAAGACCGTATGCACCATCGCAATGTAGTTTTCTCTTTTACTTTCATTGAAAAAAAATATTCTGTTCTTTTCTAAAATATTTTTCAAAGAGCGGTTAAATTTGAAATTCAATAATAATTTTTTTGTCGTGTTTGTGAACAATAAATTTTGTTTATATATTAAAATAAATATAATTGTTCTTATATTTAAAAATTTAACTATTTTTCAGTTATGTTTTTAATTTAATATTTTTATTTTTTATTATTATTTAATCGAATTTAATATTTCAAAAATTTATTTTAATTCGTACAATATTAATATGGAAGAATTGCATAAATTTTTTACATTTTAATTTTATTAAATAATTTTTTAGAAAAAATAACGTTAAAATTTAAAATAATGAGCAAGAAAATGGCAAGAAAAAGACCAGGAAAAAAAATAGCAAAAAAAACTGCAACGCTACAAAAACCGCAGATAATCTTGGTTATGATACCGGCATAAAGTCTACAACGTTAGATAGTTAACAATATTGCGGTTTCAGTGTCAAATGTGCGAGTTAAAAAAGAAAACACGGTTAGTTTGAGTATTTTTAGGGTTCAGTTGTTTTATTCTTATGGTGCCAACTTCACGGAAAGCTTAAACATGTCACGTTCAATGTTCAAATTTTTTGTTGTTGTTTCAGTTCTCTGAATTTTTTTTGACGTTTTATAAAACGCTACAAAAATGAATTGTACATAAAGTTAAGAAATAAGTTGTTAATTTTTATTATTATTTATGTTATTATTATTATTAATAATATAAATGTAATAATGTAAAGGTTAAATAAATAGCATTTAAGTAAAATTGATTAAGAGTAATAAAATTATATAAAAGTTTGAAAATACAGAAAAGCTGAAAATAACATGAAGTGAAATTTTGTTCTTTTTTAAAAATTTTGGTAATAAAAATTAATGAAATTAAGTTCTTCTTATTTACAATAAAATAATTATGCATATGCTATAAATTAGCTATACAATATGATAATTTTATTCCAAAATTTATGTAAAATAATGCAAAAAAAAAAACATCGACATCTTTTTCTCGTTTTTTTTTGCGTTGAAAATATACTCTACCTGTCTAAATTCTTCTTACTTAATACTTCTGTTTTAACTCAGACGAAAAATGATGTCAAACGATAATTATTTTTTCTTGTGTCTTAATTAATAATCAATTTATCTAAAATTATTAAATAATAATCAGAGAAAACAATTTAATTAAATTAATATACGTGCTTAAATATAACATTTTTCAATTTTTGTTTCTATTTTAGGATTCGTTTTTTTTTCTTTTAAATTTTTAATAATTTATTGTTTTTGTTGTTGTGTTGTTTTTTATTGTATTCCTCTTAAGAAGAAGATAATAAAAATAATAAGAAAAATGAAATCATTCTTTGTAAAAAAAATTTCCAATTATTATTAATTATTAATAATAAATTTATCTAAAGTGACGTTTTTTTCAATTCAATTTGGCTTTTTATTGTTAAATTTTTTTTTTATAATTTTCAAGTTTTTTTTTGCTTTTAAAGTTAAATATTTCATTTTAATATTACAATTTATTTTCTTTACATAAACATAAAGTAAGTAAGTACTTACGCAGATTTAGTAACAAATTTTTTTTTCTAAATTCAATTTAAAAACCCAGAAAGTTCCAACAGAATTTTAATGAATCCTAACGTTTAATTTCTTCTGTTTTTTTTTCTTTTGTTTTTTGATTCTTTTTGAAAAAAAATATTTTTGGATTTGATTTTCAATTTGTTTCATTTCTGTGGTGTTTTTTCTTCAATTTGTCGTTTTCAAAAAGAACCTACCATCGATAATATTTTAACATGACATCATTTATAGAAAAGAATGTACATTCATTTATTTAATTTACAAATTAATTATAATCACGAAATAATTCAAAAGACAAAATAAAATACCAAAATCATAATGACGTCATCAAAATTATTTATAAATTTTTGTACGGGAGGTAATTGTAATTAATTAAAGGTTTTATTTTTGACAGACATAATATTTTCTTTCCCCTAAGAACTCTTCATTCAACAGTGGCGGTTTCCATACAGTATTATCGTGATTCTTAAATCATAAAATTATAACATCAGACTTTTAAAAATGATTTCATAATTTTCAATATCTGAACATTATTATTCCTCTTTGTTTTTCATTTGTCTTAAGTTCAATAATCCTAAATTACCAAATCAAGAAAAAGTGAAAAGAAATATTTTATTCAGAAACAAAAATGAGTACAATGCATTATTACTCTACACGCGTCGATATTTTTTTATTTATCTCAACTAAAATTACGTTTTATTTTTTTTTGTTCTTTTTTATTAATATTAATATTTATTTATTTTTTAAAAATGTCATGACGCAAAAATTCGTGGAAATTAATTCCTGTAAAAAAAAATCAAATTGCAGAATTTTTTGTCCGTTTAATATTAATTTTTTGAAAGGAACTGACTTTTTTAGTTCTTCCATAAATAGAAACTCAAATATAGATTGTTGGATTTTCCTTAATTTTTTGTCTATAGTGAAAAATTGTCACTCGAACTTGTTATTGTTGCGTTGGGAGACAAGATTTCATTTTTGTTTGACCTAATTTGAATAGCATAGAGCGATAAATTCTAATAAGCGTTAAATTTGTTTATAACGTAAGGTGTAAAACCACTGATAAAAATTTACCGATTAAAGCTTTTGTAGTCATCCCCCCTCGGTTTAATACTGAATCCTTTTTCTTGATTAGTCACCCCAAAGTCGTATTTTATTTTAATCAAAATGGTAATTTCATTGGAAATCAACTGTAAACTCTGTATAGAAATATAATCAAAAAATTGATTTAAAAGAAAAGTAAAAGTAAGAAAAATAGAAGAATGAAAAATATAGAGGAAGTTTTTTAAAATTTCTTATCATTACATTTGAAATATTTAAATTAAAATAAAGATAAGTAAGTTTAATTATATCCAATTAAACTCATTTTACTGTTTCTCCTAAACACACATACTTTATAAAATATGAATACAAACACAGAAATCCAGAGGAATACATTTGTTTCTTTTGTTTTGTCTGATTTTTTTTTTATTAAATCTGTCTTGTCTTCTCTTTTTTGCAAAACCAAAACCAAATTTGTAACATTTTTTTTTGGTTTGATTCTTTTTTCAACAGACATTCTTTCTAAACGTAAAATAAATTGACCAAAAATAGAAAATGAAAGCACGTGGGAAGTAGCGACGATTACGATATGATGTGATGACTTAACTTTTGTTTCTTTATATCTATTTTTTTTTTTCTGGTTAGAGAAAGAAACAAAAAATATGATACAATAATTAAATTGTTGCAAGTTAAGAAAAAAAAATCATTTTAAACATTTTTAATTTATGAAGCGAGAATGAATTTACAAATTTATCATTCTTTGCCATTCTTGTCGTGAATGTCGTTAGTTAGAGCTTCTTGATTTACTCATTTCTTTGCAGTAAAAATTAACGTTATTTTTGTTAAATTTATTAAAAAAAATTTCTTTTCAAATTTTTATTTTTTTGTTTCATTTATTTTTAGGTAAAAAAAAATCTTAGAAAATCAAAGTAAAAAAAGAAGAAAATTAACAGAAAGCGAAATTATACAATAAAATTTAAAAAAAAGAAGAAAGAGAAGAAAATGTCAAATCATAACGAAATGGATAATGAAAAACAATTTTTATCAGATATTGAAAAAGCGACTGCGTTAAGTTTAGAAACACTTGCCTTGGAACAATTTAAAAGAACAAAAATACAATATTCTAGTAATGATTTAACAACAACCAATATTGGGAATAATAAAAATAATTGTAAGTATAAAGAAATTTTTGTTTTTAATAAAAAGATCAAAATTAAAAAAAAGGAAAAATAAAATTAAAATTATTTTCTGGGTCTGTGAGAAAATTGGCTTCGAAATTTATCAAGAAATATAAAATGATTTCTGACAACTATTTGTTGTTTGTTAACAATGCGAGTAAAAAAAATATATTGGAATAAAATTAAACTTATTAATTAAATTTATCGGTTTCATCGTAAAGTTTTTATGTTTTTGTAATAAAGCAAAATAATCAATTATGTATGGGAGTCTCTGATAACCCGCAGAAACCTTCAGACAATCGTTCAATTTTTTGTTCAACAGAAAGTTCAGTATTTTTAAAATTTATTATTCACAACTTTTGGTTTATCGTTTGAGAACGAAATAAATGAGCCAACTCATTTGAATCACGCATGATAATCTTCAAAATATATAAAAAGCCAGTAAACAAAATAATGTAAATTCTTAGAAGGAAAAATACATCTTTGAAATTTTTTCTGTTTTTTTTTTAAATTTTGTTGTTGTTGCTGTTTTATTATTTATTATTTAATAACAAATTTATAAATCAATTTTTTTAATTCGGTTTATTTAGTTCAACATTTACTAGTTAGTTGCTTATTTATTTTATTTTATTTACCAGAGAGTAAGAGAGAGAGAGAGAGAGAGATTGTCAGAGTATAAAGTATAAATTAACACACAATAAAAAAAAAGATAAGAATTTTAATATATCAATTTTTTGTGGTCGTCTCTCGTTTTATTTTCGTCGTTTATTGGGAAATTTTTTTTTGTATTAAAAATGATAACAAAAAATCAATAAGGAAATTGAAATTATAAATTGGAAAAACATTTTATTTATTTTATAATTCACACAAGAATTTACTAAAATCTCAAAGTATGAATCAAGTGAATTTTTACAATTTTTAATATTTTTGTTTGTTTTTCTTATCCGTTTGGACGTTTTATTTGTATTCAAATTTTGTTTATAGATAAATTCAAGGGTAATTTTTTTTCTGAACCAGAGTAATTTTCCTTTTTGTCTTTTTCTTTCTTTACATTTTTTCATCGCTTACTTTATCTCATAGCCTACTTTATTTCCTACATACATTTTCTTTTACGCAACATTTAACGTTTATGTAATTTTAATTTGAATTTTAATCAGAATTGCAATCAATTAGATATGGTGGAGACAGTAGACTCAAGGATATGGATTTTATGAAAATTTATTTAATTGAATTTATATAAATTCAGAAGCGGCATGAGTTTAAATAAAGATTAATTCTTTTAAACTAAACAAAATAAAATATTTTTTCCGTAGAAACAAAAAAATGAAAGAATTTAAATCAAAATAAATTTTTTTAACTATAATTTCTTATCTTATCAATTTTTTATATTTTCCTTCTTCTGTTTGCCAATTTTTTTCCTTTGTTTTTTTCTACTTCCGTTTTTTTGTTTCTTTCATTCTTTCTTGGTTCTTCTTTTTTTTTTGTCTTTATAAAATAGAAACAGATAAATTAGAATTTTATTTCATTTTATTTTTCTTTTTAGCGCACAACAATGTAAATCTTCAAGATTATCATAAAATATTGAAATTACGTCAACAATCATTAGAAATTTCTTCAACAAAATCATTATCAGCAACAACAACACCAACAACACCATCAGATATTTTTAATAAACGTTCAATGATTATTGCACCACCACCAATTGTACCACCAAGACGTAATAGTGAAATTAAATATTATTCAGCATTGCCAGTAAAACAACAACAACAGCAATTGAAGCAAGAACAAGAACAACAACCAGATCTTATCTCATTTACAAGTCCAACAAATAATGATAAAAGTCATACAAATTTTGTACAATTTGTTGATGAAATTCATAAGTAAGTTTTTCTTTGTGTTTCTCCAACGGAAACTCTTTCATTACTCATTCAGACCGATTGATTTTATCCAAAATTTCAGCATTTAAAATTTTTTTGCAAGCGTTAAAAATTTTTTCTTAAATGAGAAAAATCATCAAAATATAATTTAAAGTTCAAAATTTTATCTGTTGAATGAAAAAATAAAATGACCACAATTTTTGGTTTTGTTTGTTTTTTAACAGAAAGAGTTTATTGAACTCTTTTCTTTGTTAAACAAATAATAAAAAGTGATATTTTATTTTTTATGTTCTTCTAACGTTTATTCAATTAAAGTAGAAAGAGATTTTAATTTAATTTAATTTTATTTTGTTATAAATTTAATTAAAATAATTAATTGAAATTTTCGTTTTCTTCTGTTTTTTTTTTTCGTTTTGCCTTTGTTTTTTTATAAAAGTATACTCTTTATTAACGCCCTAATTATTCTTTAGATATTTTTTTGTCACAAAATTATAACAATTTAAAAATATTCTGATTTACTTATTGAACAGAATTCATATCAATAAAATTTATCATGTTTCGTGACTGAGACTCATGAGTCATGACCTTCTTCATTCATTTCCCCTTTTACTCTGCTTCTGTTTGTGTGTTTAAGGCGAGGTTCTGAGATTAAAATTTGCCAAAATGGATCTGGACGCCAAATTGGCAATAGATTTTTTAAAAAACATTTAAAAACACAGAAAAATCATAAATTAATTCTACTTTATTAGAAAAATACTCAAAACCCGCTTTTTCAATTTATTCTCTTCCCGGTTAAAAAAACATAAAAAACAATGAATTTTAAATATTTAATAACTTTATAAATATTACATCAAATAATTAATTTAAAATTAATTATTATAAAGGAAAGTTCAAATTTTAATAATAAATTAGAAACACAATAAATGTCTCACGATCTCGACCAATAACATGCCTTCAAAGTTCAACAAAATGGACCATTTTCAAAAAATCATAAAATGTAAAATAATTAAAAAAAAAAAAATTCCCTCCAGTGATTTAGAGATTCATCATTTATCTTTGATTCGTAATATTAATTTATCGGATAATATTATATTTGTAGACAAAAAATTCACTTGAACGCCACCATGTTTCGTCGTAATAGCGAATTACCAAATTTTGGAATTGAAAAAGAAAATTATTGAAAAAGTATTCCCAGTGATTGTATAATAAAAGTCCAAACTTTCATAATCTACCTTAAACATTAATTTCTGACTAACCAGAAGCTCAAAATATTCGCCTGGAGACCATAGAAAAACAAAATTTCTCGGGACCTCCTCTTAAGAACACTTTTAGTTTTTATTTTCATTTAATCAGTTCAAGTTCAATAATCTTTCATTTAATAAATAATAAATTTATTTTTATAATTGATCACCTCTCTCTCTTTCTCTCTCTCTCTCTCTTTATGACTCGCTTTCTCTAATGAATACAATTTATAAATCTCTTACGAAAGAAAAGGCTGTAATATATTGAATACCCAAATTTTTTTAATATATGAAATAATGGTCAATGTAGACATAAGATTTTTGTTATAGAGAGTATCATCCATACAGGCCATAAGAAAATTATGACACAATGTAGACATAAGATTTTTCTGAGAGGTAAAATTTAAGCAAAGATTTCAGTACTAATAGGGCTTATACATTATCATATAATTTAACAAATTTACATTGAATTATTTTTAATTCTTTCTCTTTTCTTTTTTTTTTTACTTTTAGATTAAATGTAAGGGCACACTCAATGGATTCACAACAATTATATACAACAAATAATATTATAAATAATTTAAATAATAATAATAATTTAAATAATTTGAATAATAATAATAATAATAGCATGTTTCCATCATATGGTTTTCAACAACAACAACATCCACATAATTTACCAACATCAAATAGTATTAGTGGTGGTATAAGCAGTGGTATTGGTAGTATGCAAATTGTACCATATACAACAACAATACCAACAATAAATAATCAATATAGTAATCAAATTGAACAGCAACAACAAAATACAAAAATTCCATTAACATCAGAACAATTAAGTCAATTATATAATATGAATGTTGGTTATGGTGGAATACAACAAAGAAATTTAATGGCACAACAGCAGCAACAACAACAACAACAACTTCATCAACAACAACAACAATTATATCAACATCATTTTCTTACTGGAACATCATCTTTACCATCATCATCATCATCATCAATATCTTTAACAACAGATTTAACACGTAAAACAATGCCTAATAATTTTATGTCATCCTTTCAACCACAACAAATACCATTAGCTACAACACCATTAAGTGCTGGTCTGGTTGGTGTGCCAATATATAATAGTCCTTATAATATGCAACAACAGCAACAATTATCACAACCCCCACAGCAGCCTCCACCAATATTAAATAATGATGAACGGAGAAGTTTTACACCATCGCCACCACCACCATTGCCATCAACGGTACCACCACCAACATCTACATCATCAAATATAATTGGGCCAACATTTCCAATTAAAGTAAATACAGAAATTCATTTGCCACAACAACAACAACGTGGTTTACCTAAAAAACAATTAAGTGGACCGTCATATTCTTCTACAAGTAGTGGAAAATTTGCACGTGATTTATCACCAAGCAATACAAATACAGCAATATTAAATACATTAGCACAATCAACATCTGCACCATCATTTCAATCATCAACATCATTAAATGATGTTATATTAAGACGTAATACTGGAGGTGATTTAATTGATCTTGATCATGGAATTGAAGATAAGTAAGTAATTAATATTTACGACAAAAACTTCTGTCAAATATTTGTTCTCTTTGGTATTTAAGGTATTTAATTATTTTAGGTTTTTTTCTTTATTCAATTGAGTTCAGAGTTCAAATAGCAATTGTATTTAATATGAATTTTTTATCAATTTTTAATCTAAAAATATTTGAACAGAAATTTTTTTATTAAAAAAATGTTAATTACAAAAATTTTTTATTTTAAATTTCCTGTCTCTCTTCTTCTTCTTTTTTTAGTTTCATTTCTCAATATTATTTTTACAGAAATTCAAATTTCCAAAACATTTTATTTGAGTAAAACATGGAATTAATAAAAAAAAAGTTAAAATCATTAAAAAAATACTATCAAAAAATGTACGTTTTATGTTTTAAAAACAAATTATATACATTTTTTTCTTCTACTTAGAATAGTTAACAGTGTTTATGTTCAGTTTTGTTGTCTTTTAAGCATAAATACTTATCAGATAATTACGTTTTCAATTACACAGACTTGACGTTGCATTTAATTTGTATAAGACAGAATTATCGTATGTTTAATGTGATAATTTATATTCTCTTGTGTGTTAATTGTTTAACTTGCGTAATAGGACCATCTATTTAATAAGGAGAATTAGTCTGAGTAAGATAAAGTTAATGGGGACTAAAAAATATCAAATACTGATTCAGCTTAAAGAGGTGGTTTAGAACAGGTTTAATTTTTCAATTGACAGAATTTAAGAATGTTTTAATGAAATAATAAGTTTTATAAAGAATGAGAGGAAGAATGTCTAATATGGACTGTACATACAGTTAACTTTATGAAGGAGTTTTGAATTTGTGTTTTGTAAAAAAAGAAAAAAAATTGTATTAAAGAAAATTCCACACACATGTACACACACACACACAGACAGATATCATCACTTTTGTTTTGATTGTCAATACAACGTAGGTATTCATCTTATTATATTCTCTCCTCTTCATTCTTATTATTATTATACGTTTGTGCGTGAGTCTGTGTGTTTTCGGAAGGTGGAATTTTTATTTAATTTGATTTTGTTTTTGGCCATTTTTACTCAAAACAAAAATATAGAAATTCAAAGATGGAAATTATTTTTGCTGAAAGAATTCATAAAAATTCTTCTTGGTCATACGACGTTGAATTTTGTTGAATGAAAATTTTTTTTGTCTGTTTTTAATTTTTTATAATTAATATCTATATTGTATTTTATGTTTAGAATTTATTCTTTATACCTAATTTGTATAATGGTTGGGTAAACATTTCATTGGTACTTTTTCCTACTCCCACTTTCATCATTTGTCTTCAGGTCTCACAATTGAATGTCCTTTAAAAATAATTCTTTATGTTGTTACGAGTTTTCAAAGTTATTCTGATTTTGTGATAATTTAAATTCATTCTTCAATTATTATTTTTGTGATGAAATTTAATATTAGGAAAAAGGATGAACACAATTATTTTTATTCATTATTTATTTAATTCAATTTCTTATGTTTATTATTTACTGTTTTTATTTTCTTTCAGTTCCAGAGTGAGCGTTTTAGAAGCATTTGATCCACTTTTGATATCAGAACAATACGACGATAAAGGTAAATATAATTTTTATTTATTTAATATTTTTTTCACCTTAAACAATTCGTTCTTTTTTTTAAACAATAATCCTTCCTAACTCTTTGAGATATTACATTTTGTTTTGATTCTTTCTACTGACTAAGTTCTACTGAAAACAATTTTTTTTTTCATTTTAAAAAAATTCAGTGGATTAATTTCAAACAACAACAAAAATTTGTTGGCTCATTTAATTTTCCCACCTTTTTTTATGTGATTCTTTTTTTTTTTTTTTGTTTTGCCAAAAATAATAAATAAAAATTATTAAAGTTTTTATTTATTAAGATTTTCAAAGATTTAAATAAACATAAAAATAAAAAACAGAATTTTAATATAAAAGCAACAACAACAACAAATATTATTTTAAAAGTGAATTATTTTCATGTGAGTGTAGATGTTATTTTGTTTCTGTTGTTGAATTCTGAAACAGAAAACAGAAATTGTGTAGGGTTTACATGTATGTTTCGACATGTGTGTGTGTGTTTATGGTTGTGTGTGCATTTCTTGACTAACATAAATGTTTTGATTTTGGTGATATTTTTAAAGTCTGTTTTACATTCAACATTTAGGTTGTTTAATGTTTTTTATTAGATATTTTCTTAGAAGTTATTCTCTTCTATTTTGTTTTTGTGTTTTTTTTATGAGTTGATTTTCTAAAAGTATTCCAGGTCAGTTATCTTATTTATTCATGCAATATTTTTTGTAGCCGAAACGCGTCTGTGAATAAAGTTCCTGTGACACATTCAGTCTCCCATTGTCCTCTTTATATTTTTTTCACAATTCCAATAAAATAATTTTCAATTTAAATTAAATCACGTAAAAGCAAAAATGTAAACTACAAGTCTCGTTTACATTAAGCACAAATTACTTTTTATATTTGAAATAAAAATCTATTCTCTCTTTCTTTCTGTTTACATGCAACAATAATAATTGAATGCGAAAGTGACAGAATTACTGTATTCACATTTTTTTTTAAACTTAAGTTAAGTACTCTTACCTTGTCTTGATTGTGTTCATTAATTTTTCCCATTAATTAATTAAATTTATTTAAATACAATTTTTCTTCTTAAGTTTTCTTAAATACAAACAATTTCATGAAAAATATTTTTTCATTAATGAAAATGAAAAATTCTTAAACACGATTTTTTTTTATTTATTTAAAAAATTTAAACGAAATAAAAGAAAACGAAAAATTTAATTTAAGAAGAAAAAGATTTGAATGTAAACGAATTGTAAAATCAGTGATTTTTTTCAATGAAATAAAGACACACACACACACACACGGACAACAAATTAAAGAAGTGACGGGGAAATCACCTGTTCTTCCATTAAATAGTTAGTTTATAATTTTAAAATTCTCAAATCACTTTATTTTGTTTTTTTTAGAATCTAAATGAAGAAAATTAAAAAGAATATTTTTTTTAATTCTTTGTTTTTCTTCTTATTCCGGATTCTATCTTATCGCTTTCTTAGTGTCTTTATTTCTTCATTTATTTTAATTTAATTTTATTTACAAAAAGAAAAAAACTCTTTGAAACTTTATTTCCGTAAAAGCAAGAAAAAAAAATTGAAGTTACTAGTTGCAATCATTTTTGTTTTCATTTTAAATAAAATTAATAATAAATAATTAAATTAAGTTTGTGAAATATTCGGGTGTTTTTGTTGTTGTTGCTGTTATGATTTTTCTAAAGAAATTTCAATATTTTGTAAATAGTTATTTTGAGACGAAAGATGATATAAGTGAATCTGACGGTGAGTTTAATCTGTGTGCTTTATTTTATTTCAATGTGATTATTTGCTTTAATTGTAAAAATGTGTGTGTGTGTGTGTGCATTTTATTTTATAAAAAATATTTAAATTTTTTTATAAAACAATTTTTTGTTTTGTTTCGAAAATAATTTTGTTTATAAAAATGTCAAAACATTTTTCTGTTTTTTTATTTTATTTCTTTTTGTTTGAAAAATAAAACTAGATTTTTTATAAACTGATTCGGTTTGTTTTGATTTTTGTTACGAGTCAAGGATAGTAAATATTTCCCGCAATTTGTTTGAATAGTTTGACTGAATCAATAGTGTGAATTGCCTGATGTATTTTTCTTTTATTTTGTGTTTTTGTCTATTGAAGTTTAGTTTATGTATTAAGCAGAATTTATGAATAACAAATTCTCAAAGCAAAAATTCCAAATCCACAAGTTCAATAGTTAATTAATTTTCTAAATATTGTAAAATTTTCATTAAATTAATTTTGTTTTTTTTTTTGTTTTAGATGATACAGCATCAGAATACTATTCAGAATATGATCCATTTGATTATTTATATAGTGGAGGTACACAATATTCTGATCCTGTTTATGATGCTGTTAATAAAACCGATAAAAATGCATTATCACCATCAAATAGTGTACCACCAATTGGTTGGAATATACAAACAATACAATCAACATCATCAACACCAACACATTCAAGTATTTACAGTGTTGATGATATTAATAAAATACCACCCCCATTGCCACCAAGAAATTCAGCTGAATCAACGTCGTCATTATATTTTGAAACAACTGATGATAATACAAATGATTTATTAGATCGTAGAAAACGCCAGACAAAATTATATGAAAATGTTTTAATAAAAAAAAATTATGATCCAGAATTAGTATCATTTTATAAAATGGTATTAAATATACGTTCCAGATATAAATATAATGATAAAATAACAAATATTGGTCATGTTGTTGCATCCGAATTTCCAAATAATTATCCAGATGAGACAAGTATTAAATTATTAGTACATCCAAAAATTGATAGTCTTAAAAATGTAACTAATTGTAGTAACTACACAGATATAAATAATGTTGAAGGTGGTAGTGGTAGTTGCAATGGTGGTGTTAATGGTGGTAATTCATTTAGTAATAATGGGAAAGGACAAATTGAAGGTTATGGACCTCCTGTTGTTTTTACCTGTGATAGTAAGTTTTTTTTGGATTTTCTTTTTCACACCTAAGAGTGCCTCTCAGTCGAATCAAAAAAAAAATCTTATTGGAAACAATTGCATCTAATCGGAATATTTTTTTCTTACACACTTGTTTATATCTAAGACACACATAAAGAGTATTTTTTTCGTTTTTTTTAAACTGCTTCGTAACTGTTTTTTTGCGTCTTTTTAAATAAAAAAAAAGGTTTTTATGAAATAATTTTTATTTTAAAATATATGAAGTAAAAGGAAAAAAATATTTACGCAAGAAAATAAATTCAATGAAAATATAATTGGTGTTAAAATATTTATTGAAAATAGAAAAAAAAAAAAAACCAAGGAGGGAAAATCAACTACATACTGCCTTTATGCAATTTTTTAAAGAATTCAAAAATTTAAACTAAAATTTTCTAATAACTAGATATCTAAAAGCTGATAAAAAACCCTCTTTGGTTACTGCTATTGATACAAAAAATTAATATTTCAAAATAAATATTATAATTCATTGATAAATAAAATATAAAAAAAAACAATTAATTAAAATAATACTAATAAAAATATTATGGTGGAAAACAGAATAAAAATTGAAGATTTGATGTATTTAAAAAAAAATTCCTCTCAAAATAAAATTATTTGAAAATTAAGAAAAAAACAATACAGTTTAAACTTTATTTAATTTCAATTTCAATATTTGTATATCAGCCATTAGTCACATTCGTCAAGATTAAAAACGAATTAAATAAAAATAATGTTAGTGTTTTTTTTGGTACTTTTCTGTTTGTAAATTTGAGTAAAATACAAATACAAGAATTTTAGTCAACATTGACATCATTTGTCTATAAAAATTTCTTGATTACTAAACATAAAACATAAAATGAAATCTGACACGGTCATAAATTGAATTTTTTTTATAAACAATTTTCTTTGTACAATTTTATTACTGTTTGGATTGGAAACTCAGACTTAGATTATCAAACTAAAACCGTATAAATGTAATTTTAAAAGTTTTCTTTGTATTTTTATTTTAGTTAATACAACAGTTGAACATGTGATAATGCACGTAGTATGCAGTTTAGAAGGTAAAATATTAGGTAGCGTTGATGAATTTATGTTAAAACCTATTGGAGTTATTGAATGGTTATCACCCACATCAAAATTAAATCAACTAGAATGTGTTCATAATAGTATTAAATTAGAGAAAGATGTACAATTAGGTTTATGCCCAAAAAATGAATTAAATTTAAGTGCAATTGGTAGAACACAACAGGATGATTTACGTGATGCTGAAATTAAATTAGAAGATATTTTAGCACATGAACCAGTGTCTAGTATGGGATATGATAATTTAATGATTATTTTAGGTAAGTTGCACTGTAAATCTTATGTATAAAATAATATATTAAAGAAGAATTTAATTTTTTAGAAACACTTGAAACAGAAATTGATCGTTTAGAATCATCATCATCTGATGTTAACCCACATACAGTATTATCATGTTCTGGTGTTAGTCAAGCAGTTAAAGCTATCTGTGCATTATTAGGTGCTGTTGAAACACTTGAAATATCACATGCAATTTATACACTTAAAGAAGTTTGTTCCCATGGGAAATCTTATAGTCGTGTAAGTTCAAAACAAATTCTAAGACAAACATTTATCCTTAAATTAAATCAATTCTAAACCTTTTAGGAGACATCAATTTATGGTGGAAGTAAATTAAATATTTTATCAGAAACGGGTGATTATGCTGAAGTGCAATTAAGACCAAAAACTTTTCCAGAGCAAGTGAGACATCGTTGTAATCAAGTTAGAGTTGCAATACAACAATTATTAGAACTTTATTCAAATGCATTTAGGGTTGATTTTTGTTTAAATCTGCCAGAATTTAAATCACGTAAGTTAGAATTTATTATAATATTTATTTTGTTTTAAAAATTAATTATTTACACGCAGCACCAAAATCACTTTCACATGTAACACAACCAGTAATGATACATATTGTTTGTCTTCATCGTATACCACCAAATTGGAAATATGATGATTATTTACTTGGTACACAAATATACCATGGAACACGTTATATAGGGAATGCAATTGTTGCTCAATGTACAAACGAAAATACAGGAACTTATCCAAGATTAAAATTTGATTCAAGGTTTGTGTTTTTTTTCGATATTAAAAAATAATTGTTTCATTATGAAAAATCATAAATGTGAATTATTTTAGGTTAACTTTTGAAAGTATTCCTGTTTGTACTTTGCCAAGAGAATCAAGACTGATTTTTGTGCTTTATGGCTGTTCGGTAGAACCTGCTGAAGGTGATTCAAAAGATACTTCAAATGAAGCAAATCAAGAACGTAAAGTTACGAAAATTGAATTGGGATGGTGTTCAATACAATTCTTCGATTTTGCCAGGTGAGATTTTTATTTAAATCCGAAATTATTCTCAGTTACATATTTCCCTAAGATTTTTAAATATATTATTATTTAACAAGAAAACATAATTTATTCTTTAATTAAAAATTAAAACCTGTCAAATTTGAAATTTTCCTTTGAGTATTTAAAATTTACAATTAATTTTAATGTTTTAATTAGAACAATGGTTCAAGGACCTTATCTACTGTCACTTTGGCCACCAACAACTGATAAATTTTTAGGGCCTGCGCCTGCTAAAGGAACTCATCCACATGGTGATCTCTATCCAATATTAGGTATTTATTAAATTTGATAGAAAAATCCTGTTAGTTTTTCTAAAATATTTTTTGTTATTCTAGGAATTGAAATATTTAATTATGGGGGTCATATTGTTTTCCCAGAAGCACTACAAAATACACCGTCAGCACCAAAACTTGATTTTAATAGTCTTGATAATAATTTACAACAGGAATTAATTGATACAGCAGAACAAGGATATCCGGGTGCTGTTGATAAACGTGAAGTTTTATGGGAAAAACGTTACTATTTGCAATGTTTTCCACATGCCTTACCAAAAGTACTTCATGCTGCACACAGTTGGGATTTTGCTAGTCTAGTCGATTTACATGCATTAATAAAATCATGGAAATCATTAACACCATTACAAGCAATGGAGTTATTTTTACCTAGATATCCAGATTTAGAAGTTCGGTCATATGCTGTTAAATGGTTTTCTGTTATATCAAATGATCAATTTGTTGATTATTTACCCCAATTAATACAGGCACTTAAACATGATACATATGAGGCATCACCAATGGCTGAAATGCTATTATGTCGTTCATTAGAATCGCCTAGAATTGCTCATCATTTATATTGGTTATTAGTTCATAGTCTTCCTGGTGATTCACCACAAAATACATTAGAATTTTCACAATCAAATGATGTTATTGATGAAGCATTAATAACACAAGCACGTTATCATAGACGTAATCAAATGTTATTAAGAGCATTATTAGCTATTTGTGGTGAGAAATTATCAGCTAAATTTTTAGCACAAAATATGATTTGTAAGGTAAGTCTTTTTTTCAATTTGGACAGTTTAAAAATTTCCCATTTGCATGTATGTTTTTTTTTTATTTCAGAGTCTTGCTGATGTTGCAAATAATGTTAAACAGTCAAAAGAATCATTACGTCAAGTAACATTAGTACAGGGATTAGAAAGTGTACATCAAATATTATTAGAGAGACCAACATCATTACCACTTGGACCTGGATTAGAAGTGACTGGCGTTAACTCTAGAACAAGCAGTTACTTTAATTCAAATACTTTGCCGTTAAAAATTAATTTCTTTGGACCAGATGCTGAGCTATTACCAGCAATATTTAAATGTGGTGATGATTTGCAACAAGATATGTTAACACTTCAATTAGTCAGAATAATGGATAAATTGTGGCTTAAAGAAGGACTTGATCTTAAAATGGTTACATTTAATTGTATTCCAACTGGTTATAAAAAAGGAATGATTGAACTTGTATCTGATGCTGAAACATTACGTAAAATACAAGTTGAATGGGGTCTAACTGGTTCATTTAAAGATAAACCAATTGCTGAATGGCTTGCTAGACAAAACCCAAGTCAACTAGAATATCAGCGTGCTGTTAGTAATTTTACAGTATCTTGTGCTGGCTATAGTGTTGTTACATATATATTAGGTATTTGTGATCGCCACAACGATAACATTATGTTAAAAACATCAGGCCATTTATTTCATATTGATTTTGGTAAATTTCTTGGTGACGCACAAATGTTTGGTAATTTTAAAAGAGATCGTACACCATTTGTATTAACATCTGATATGGCATATGTTATAAATGGTGGTGATAAACCATCAACAAAATTTCATCATTTTGTTGATCTTTGTTGCAAAGCATTTAATATTGTTAGAAAGCATGGTGATCTTATTTTACATATGTTAGCTTTGGTAAGTTTCATCATTTCGATTTTTAATGAGTAAATGTAATTTCTTAAACCTTCTTATTTCTTAGATGGCAACTTCTGGAATTCCAGGTGTTACAGCTGATGCTGTTACTTATGTTAGAAAAGCATTATTACCTGGACAATCAAACCCGGAAGCAGCGGCATCATTTGCCAAAATGATACAATTTTCATTGAAATCGTGGTTTACACAATTTAACTTCTTTCTACACAATCTCGCACAGATACGATTTACAGCTGATGAAGCTGCTGGTGAATTACTAAGCTTTGTACCAAGAACTTATACGTATGTGAAATAACTGTAAGTTTCTTTTATAAAATTTACGGTAATATTATTTGTATTTCTTTAGGATGGCACAAGATGGAAGACTTAAATCAGTCACTGTTCATGGCAATCAGAAGCGATATGATCTTGAAAAATATTACACTTATATATTAAAGGTTACAAGACAAAATCAACCAGATCCAGCATATTTATTTAGATCTTATAAAGAATTTTTGGAATTTCATCAGAAACTTTGTATTCATTATCCACTTGCTCGTCTGCACAGGTAAGGCAACTTTTCTTAAAAACTTTCTTACAGTTTTGAAATTTTTCATCTAATTTCTGAAAATTTATTGAGAGATATCAATGAAATTTTCAAGAGTTTCAAAGAACTTTTCATATGTTTGTTGAAAAGTTTCAAATAAAAATTTCACATTTGAAAAAAATTAACACGCATTTTTCCGGTGAAGATAGTTGGATTTCATTTAATAGAATGAAATTTTTCAAATAAATTTTTTGTTTCAAGTAACGCTTCAAAATATTAAAAAATTCTACATTTGAAAGGTTTTTTTAAATTTTTATTCCCGATTTTATTAAAAACTACAATAACAACTTAACTAATTTAATAAACAAAAAAAAAATACAAAGAATTTTTAATTCCAACACATGTGAAATAATTATGCTTCTGTATCTGACTCTGAATTATTACACAGTATTGCAAAACCATTACGTACACCACCTCCAACTTTTTGATTAATTTCTTGATTTTCATTTGAAAATTCCACTTTTTTTTGTTCTCTTTGCATTTCCCTTAATGTTTTTGGTTTATCTAATGAAATCGCTGTATTATTTTTCATAATTCCTCCTGTTGATGTTGCCATTTGTGGATTACGAATATTTTGCTGTATTAATTGATTATCTGTATGAATTGCAGTTACACTTCTTCGATGTCTAGCAACCATATTCCATACGTCGTCTTGTTCATCATCATCCTTGTTATTATCATATCGAGAAGGTTTTGGACTAAAGGTTTGTGCTTTTGGACCCTGTTTGAATTTCTCCTTTGGTTTCTCCTCATCGAATCCTTCCAATTTTAAAAATTGTTTTTTTGAATTTTTTTCTTGAGATGGGGATGTGGAAGTTATCTCAATTGGATCATCATAATTAAATGGTTCAATTGATATTGGTTGTTCTGAAATACGTTTTTCTGGTTCTGAATAATTAAATCCTGTCATTCTTCTTGATGCTTTCACCTTTTCAAAATTAGAAATTTCTTCCTTCGTCGCTTTTGTTTTTACTTTCTCTCCCTTCTTTAATTTATCATTTTTGTTCTCTTTCTCTTTTTTAATTCTTATAAATTTTACTACTTGTTCTTTAGGTAGTTGTTTCACTTCTTTTTCATCTGATTTCGTTGTTTTTGATTTAAAACCAAAAAATCCACTTTTAGTAGAAGTTTCTGTTGTTGGTGTTAGATTTTCTGATGAAACAGGTTTATGTCGTAATGCCGGTGTTGGTATAATTTCTGATTTATTTAAATTAGGTGATACTGGAAGTTCTAATTTTCTTGGTGGGGGTGGTGTGTATTCGGGTGGCGATGGAATTATTCTTGTTCTGTTTACATTATTTTTAGAGGCTGGAATTATTCCTAGGAAAGAAATAGAACGTTAAAAAACTATACAAATATTTCCAAACTTGTAAGCAGCCATTTTCATATTTTTTGGTTTAATTGAAGAAAAGTGTAAGAAAATAACCGCCATTTTTGTTTTCGAACACAAATCAAACTTACGTTCATTTATTGCTTCGTCAGTAAAATATTGTCGACGGACAGCGGTTGCTGGTGGTGTCTGTAATTCGGGAAGAATATCAACAAAATCTTCAAGTGTTAAAGGCGGTACTCTTGATCTGGGAGAAGGAGTTCTTATATGTTCCATTTGAACATCTGAAATAGGTGTTCGTCTAAGTGGTTGATGTGCATTAACCATTCGTGGACTTTCTGAATTAAAACCACGTGGACTCCCTGAATTAAGAACACGAGGACTCTCTGAATTAAGAACACTAGGACTTTCTGAATTAAGAACACGAGGACTTTCTGAATTAAGAACATGAGGACTCTCTGAATTAAGAACATGTGGACTCGGTAAATTAGCATCATTATTGGGTTGAGAATTTCTTATCTTTAATGGTGGTAAATTTCTCTTTGATGTTCTGTCACGCGTACTTGTTACACGAACCGCTGAAAAAACCAACAATCTTATTTTCCTTAAAAATTACTTTTAAAAAATTGGGAAAAGAATTGCTTACGTGGGAGTTCCTTTGGTGGTCTTATGTCAACAAAACTATCAAAATCTGCATTTGGTCTATAAATACCAGAAGTTGAAACAACAGAATTCTATAAAAAAAAAACAAAATAAATAACTTTCTATTGTGTTGATCAAAGGAAGCTTCTAAAAGTGTAGTAAGCCGTATTTAATGAGAGAATTGAAATAAAATTTGTACTTACATTCGAGGAATTTCTATCTGGTGCAGTTGGTAGTGCCTCATTAAATGTTAAACGATGTCTAAACCATCTGAATTTTATGCCAAGAAGGGTTACAACTAAACATAACAATGCACAAATCGAACTAATTGTTGCCGTTTCTGATCCTAAAAAAATAAAAACAAATAACCAAATTTAATTTCATTGTTCAAAATTTATTTTATTGGGAACAGAATAAAATTTCTCTCTTATGTTTGTCTGATGATTAAACGGTGGATCAACGGTGGAAAATCATTTTATTAATTAAAATGTAATAAAATTTTACGAACTCTCATTTTTTCTTCATTCTCATTATTTTTAATCTTAAACAATGGATAAGTTCTCTCACCTATGTCGAGGTGAAGAATTGATGCATGTTTTTGGGTATCAACAAATAATTTAATAATGTCAAATAAAAATTAACGCATTGAACAATCATTTTTTCTCTTATCATTAAGGAAACTATTAATCACGTAAAAAAAGAAGAAGAAAACTATTCTTGAAAATTGAAAAAAAACAACAACAATCACTGTGTTTTTTCATATCTTATCGATTTATTTTTATTATTTGAAAGAAAAGCAAAAAAAAATACAACAACAAAAGACACATAAATGCCTGAACATTTAAAAAATAGAATGAAATTTTTTAAACAATCTTCTCATTAATATCTTATCAGTTTTTTTTTGATTAGAAAATTGATTAGGAAATTGTAGAAAAAAGAATATGTGTGGATTGGAATAATGTAAGAAAAAACAACAACAAAAATCCTGAACCCTTTTTTTAATTAGATTTTTTTTTGACAATTGAAAGAAATTCCATTCCTCAATTGATTTAATTCTTTGTGAAATTTATTTTTGCTTTTTTACATTTTTCTTTTTTAATGAAAATATTTAGACTTTTGAAGATTTAAAGGAAAAACTACAAATTCGAATTTATTCAAATTGTTCTGAATAAAGTCTGAAATCTATTATTTTGTCTTGAAACATAATTTTCATACTGAACTTTTTGAAATTAAGATTGAGAAGTTAATGATTTTTGTCAGAAAACTTCTACAAAATGAAAATTGATCACTGAGAGAAATCAAAGAAATTTTTTATTAATTTTGTTTTAATTGTTTTTTTCACCAAATATTTCTCTTATCGGAAATTTTTACGATAAAATTTTTTCTTCATTCTTTTTTTTTGTAACAAAAAAAAACCTCTACCAGAATTGAATGGGAATTTTGTTTTGTATTTTTAATTTTTTACATGAAAAAAAAACTTTTCTACCTTTTCTTTTTGTTTTTTTTTTTTTATTCTTAGATAACACAACAAATATTTTATTTTACAATTAAATTGTTTAAACAATAATAAAAATTGTATAAATCGTGAATCCAATTACCGTCAAAATTAAAATTTAAAATAAAAGAAGAAGAGACTGAGATGATGATGATTATGAGGAATTGGTGTGTTCTTCTTAAATGTTAGATTCACATCACATAAAACTTCTGTTTGACCCAAATCACACAAGACACAAGAAGATGTTGACGAAGACGATGAAAATCAAGTAAAATGTAAAAAAAGTACACAAACCTTTAACTGAATTCTCAATCATTGCCATTTTTTATTTCTTGTTTTTTTTCTTTTAGTTTTATACGCGATTCTTTCTCCTTTTTGTTTAATTCCAATAAATTTTAACGTTATTCTTTTTCAATTAAAATTTTAATTTTTCTTTTGTTCTGCTTTTTTTTGTATTTTGAATTGTTTTCCTTTTATTTTATTTTCTTTTAACTTTTTTAATTCAAAAAGAAAAGTAAATTCTGTTACAAAGGAATTATTAGACATGGAACAAACACATGTACACACACACTGAGAGTAAAAGAGAAGGAAAGAGAATTAAACTAATAAATTTGATTAAAAAGCAGCAGAAATTAAATAAATAATCAAAACGAATAAAACGCGTACATCTGACTATTTTTGTTCCACAATTGAAAACAGAAAAGTGCTCACTTTATTTTTTCATTGTTGTTGTTTTCTTTACCTGATAAGAATTCGTTTTTTCATTAAAACATAATTTTGTTTGTTCGGCTTTTTTTTTCTTTTTGTTTTATTTCCAGTTGATCTGAATTTCATTCTTCCTTTCTGTCCATTATTTAGTTTGTATTTTTTGTTTTAAAGAATCAAGAAAAAATTCAATTTAATAATGTATTTAATACATTTTTGATTTCTGTATTTTTTCTCTCTACCTTGGCTGAAACTCTTTAGAAACTGTTTAGAAACAACATGATCAGATAAAAATTTTTGTATTTAGGATTTCCTTTACCGAATCATGATCATATCGGCTATCACTATATGGTAACTCAATTCTATGAAATCTTATTATCAATTCTATAATTCACTTCGGAGAAACATCTACTGAAAAATAATTGGAATTCCATAGTTCCATAATAAACTGCCTACACATAAAACAACGAATTCCTAATCTTTTTTATCATTCATTAAATTTTTATTCTTCTTATTATTGTTATTTTTATTGATTAAAATTCGATTTATCAGTTGAATTATCATTTGATACAAATATTTTTATCCAATTTATTTTTTGTTTCTGGCTTTTTTTTGTTTTTTGATAAATGAAAAAAACAAATACATACGTTACTTCTATCTCTATTGCCATCTCTATTTTGCATTTAGTTTAATTGAACAATTAAAGAAGGTTGCCATAAAATATTTAATTTTAACAATTTTCAAGAGAGGCGTTAGGTACAATCGAATTTTAATTGAAAATTCTGTGTATGGAAACACGATTTTAACTTATGATGTAACAAATGCTTGTTGGCACAACTACTCCAATTCAGCTTGTAATTAATAGGAGGAAAACAATAGGTATAGTTTCAGCCTCATACTTTTGATCTACAATTTCATCTAATTCTAATGTGTCTGGATCAAGAAATTTTCTTTGAAAGGAAACAAAAAAACAATCAAATAATTCGATTCTTAATTCTTAAAAGCTAAAAATCTTAAAATGTTTCAATAAAAATCCAATCATGTTTTTTGCTTTATTATTTAACAGTTTACAAAGTGGAATTTATGTTGGAAGATCAAATATAAAAACGGTTGCAGACAAACGTTTACCAGAAATTCAACATTTTCTTATCTCCTTATTTAATTCTGCGGATGAGATTGCCCACTCAAATTTAGTTTATACATTTTTTCATCCATTATTACGTGACCAACAGGAAGCTGATATTCATGTTAAAAAAGTTAAAGGTAAGAAACAATTTTTTTTATTATTACAATAATAAACTTTCCGAAACAAAAGACAAGAATTGTTTCGGAAAGTTTTTTGTGCTAAAAAATAACCACGGCACATTTTTTCTTATTCTAAAATTTCATTCATCATTATTTATTAATTTTTGACGGAAAATTATTTAAATTCTTTTTTATTTTCATTTAATTAATTAAAAATTGTTTTTCCGTGAAAGAGATTCTTTAGGTTTTTTCGTGTTTTGTATTTTGTACAAATTTTTATTTTCCTCTCAATCCACTTTTCACACTTTAACATTTTTAATTTTATTCTTCAATGAAATTTAAACACGAAATAAAGAAGAAAAAAAACACAAATTTTTTTTTTATAATTTCAAACCATAAATTCCAAAATAATGATTGAATTGAAATTAAAAAGAATAATCACAAGAGAAAAAAAAAGAAACAACAAAGAAAAAGAAAATTGAAGAAATTAATTGGCCAAAAGTATTTTTTATTCGACGATAAAATAAAAAAATACAACAAAAGTTAAGAAACGAATTTTACGGCTACAAAAATATTAAGGTGAAGACTACCCGCAGTTTATCACACATTTATTTATCGATTAATCATAATTTATTTTCTATTTGCTGCCACAAAAAAAAAAAAATAGAATACTTTTGAAATTTAATGCTTTTTTTGTGCAGAAATAAAAAACAAAAAGAACAAAATCCGAAAACTTTAAAAAATAAAACATAATGGCGATTATTTGTTCGATTTAGAAAATTTTTTATGGCTTAAGGCAAAAATAATCTTAACGTTTTTGGTTTCTTAAAACTTTCAGAAAAGTGTGCTTTATGAGAACATTAAAGCATTTACTCAGAAACTTAATGATGAAAAAGTTATCAATTCAGTAAACGATAGACGATTTAAATAAAAGGTTGCAATCATCGTTAATAAATTTTTCGTGGCACCAAGTTTGATTTTAAAGCAATATTATTCTTCTTGTTGTAATTTGAAACAATCAAATGAACACATTTTTAATTGTTGAAACACTCTCACTTTATATTAATTCATCGTTTGGTTTTTTTTTCCTATTCATTTTATTACGATGATGCAATACTTTAAGAGATTTGACGAGTCTATAATTTTTCATATTTTCAACTTTTAATCTTTTGGAAGAATCACGGAAAAATAACAAAATAAAACTAAACTGAAATTCAAAAGCGATTATATTTGTTTTGTAGTTGATTTTTTTTCTTTTTTTTAAAAAAAAAAGTAATAATCTATTTAGAAAATGTCACAAACTAAAATAAAAAAATCATAATAATTGCAAACTTTACAAACTTATGCTTCGCTTATCTATTCTTTCACTTTCTTTTTCGTCTTTTTTTTTTCTACATTCTTTTTAGTCATTTCAGCAGCTCTTATGAAATGACGTAATTTTTTTTTATTTTCATTTTTTTTTTATAGGCAACATTCTTCTTTTGTCATACATGAATTTATTATATTTTTTTTTTCTTTTTTATTGATAAATATAGATAAGAAAGTAACAAATCCACATGAAACTGTTAATGGTATGATCAAATTGTCATTACAATATCATCGAGGAGCGTTAACTGTTATGGTTCGTTACATTCCAATTTTAATTATTTTTTTCCTTTCATTAAGTATTAATTTAAACAATTTTTTTTATATTTTCTTCTCCCTCTGTGTGTCTGATCTGTTGGTGCGTCGTGTATGTATGTGTGTGTAGGTTCATCATGCACGTTCATTGCAAATAACAAATGGACAAGAACCAAATACATATGTTAAATGTTATTTAAAACCAGATCCAACAAAAGCAACAAAACGTAAAACAAAAGTTATTAAAAAAAATTGTTTTCCAAGTTTTATGGAAACATTAGAATACAGAATGCCTTTAGAAATAATTATAAATCGTATATTAGAAGTGACTGTATGGTCACATGATTCATTACATGAAAATGAATTTTTAGGTGGTGTACGTTTACCTTTAGCTAATTATGATTTACGTGAAGAAATACTTGAATGGTTTACACTTAATTATTTACCAAGAACTTGATAAAAAAAACACAAGAAGAGAAAATGAAGAAGGGAAAAAAGAACATTTTGTTTTAGATGTTTTTCTTGGTTGTTTATAGGCGAGTTTTGCGAAACTTTTAATAGGAAGGAAGATGATTTCTATTTCTATGAGAAATGTTTTAAATTGCAAAATTTGGAAATTTGGCTCTATCTCTTTCTCTTTAATTCATGTTTACAGGAGAGCTATTGAGCTGAAAGAGAGAGAGAGGATTTGTATTTTTTCATTACAAAATTTCTCACAGAATTCAGAATTCACCAAAAAAAAATAGAGAAAGAGAAAAAGAGAGAAGTTTAGCAAATCATAAGAAGTTTCGTGAAACTCGTCATTAAATTCTTTAAATTTTGAGTTTAAAAATTCAATTTTAATTTTTCAGTAAAAGAACAATATTAGTTCTTTTCTAAACAATTTTAATTAAATCTAAATTATTTAACATTAATGAAGTGCATGTGCATATAACAATGTACCTTTACCTCCTACAAATAATACATTTTCTCTTTTGTTCTTTTCTTTATGTTTATGTTGTTGTTATTTTTTTTCTATCAACTTCATACACAAAAAACTTTTAAAAGAAGAGAAAAAAAAAATTTATAAAATTAAAAAATTGTAAAAAATTTAAATTTTAAGAAAAAAAAAAATTATATTTGTTGAAAATATTTTGTTAAAACTTTTAATTTTTTAGAGAAAAAAAAATTACGAATAAAAAGAAAATTAAACTCTATAATTTTATTAAATTAATTTACAATTTAAGGATTTTAAGAAAAAGAAGAAAAGTAAAAAATAAAACGAAAAAATTGTCATCTTCAATTAGTTGGGGTTTTGTCAAAGGTTGGAATAACAAAAATAGTTATCTCTGTGAAATTATTTATTTAGTCAATTCAAGAAGTAATTAACATGAAAAACTAAACTTCTGTAGTCAGTACAGAAGTTTTCTCCAATCGAAAGGAGAGACGACATAAAATTAATTCATAAACATTCCGTTGAAATAAATTATAATTATGAAACCAAATTTCCATAATATTTGAATTTCATTCACACAACCAAGAAAACAAACAACGATTTTCTAATTTCTAACAATGAAATTTACGGAACCGATTTTTTTTTCATTTCTTTCGTTAAAACAGTTTTTCCAATTCATTTCAATTGCATTCATTATTGAATTTCCTTTTTCAATAAAAATATCCTAAATCTCCTAACATTCCAACAAATACCCAGAAATTAAATTTTACAACACACATTACTCCCACACCTTCCCTCAGTAATATTTATTCTTGATTTCTATCATAAAATCCCATTAATTTCCATTCCCCCTGTAAATTTGTATTTTCCTGAAATATTCTTTGTTTTATCGTTTTTGTCTTGTGTAAATTTAATGGAATCGCAAATTTTATAATTTTTTAAAACAAATAAAAAATTGTTAATTAAAAAGAAGAAAACCCAACAAGAAAATAGAAAATCTAAAAACTCTTTATAAATCTATGTACTTTTTTTTTGTAAGAGCAAACAAAAATAAAAACTAAAAAACAAAAAAAAACACACAATTTAGCTGTTAAGATTATTTTTATATTTAAAAAAAAAAGAAGAAAAAATTTTCAATAAAAAATAAAAAATTAAATTAAAAAAATTAATAAAAATTAAATTAAAATTAAGTAAAAATAAAAATAATTAAATGAATGAGTTGTGATGAGGGTAAATGGAGGTAAAGGATGAACATAATATGGGCAATGAAAATGAATTGATGATGAAATGGAATGGAAGAGGAGATTTGGCTAACAAATGAAGAAATGGTGAAAAGGAATTAATGAAAGGATAATAGAGAAGTCTACATCGATTACATTGGAATATAAAATATGGTGATTTTTGTAAATTAAATTAAATTAAATTATAAAAAATAATTCTAATTAAATTAAATAATAATTTATTATCATTTATTAATAATGTTTTTATGGCTAAACCTAAAATAATAAAATCAGATGAAACAAAAAAAAACAAAAACAATTTATTGTGTTTGTGTTTTTTCTTTCTTCAAAATTAATAAAATAAATAAAATAATTTTTCTTGTATTATATATGTGTGTGTTTCTGTGTGGATTTGTCATTCGATTTTTTTTAATAAAACTGAACTGGATAACAATGAAAGGTAAACATTTTATCATTTGTACATAATTCTCTTCAATTATTTTGTGAAAATTTAAAGAAGATAAGTTAAGAGAGAAAATTTTTAAGCACTTTCCAATATATTAGATAATGTTTTCACGTAATTTGAGGTTTTGCATTTATTTTCGTTCGTTCGTTCTTTTATTTATTTTTTCCCCTCATTATATAGGTTAGATGTTGATTTATTTATTAAATTCCAATCATCATCATCATTTTGATGAGTTTTTTGTACGAAAGATGCAATTTATAACATGCATCATTAATTATATTTTTTCTCTCTCTTCCCGCTTTTGTTTATTTATTTTTTATTATCTAATTTTGTGTTTCGTCTCTTTCTGATCTTTTAATAATCACCAAAAAACAACAAGAAATGACAATTTACTTAACACAACATAAAAAACTATACGTTTTTTTTTATAAACTTTTATTTGTTTCTACCAAAAAAAGAAAGAAAACAAAAATGCAAATAATACTTTCAAACAACCAATAACAACAACAAAAGGAACAACAGTGGAAGAAAAAAACAGTTGAAATTAACATAATTACGTCGTCAGTCTGTCAGTATTATTAAAGTGTCTAATACAATCCTAATTAATAAACAATTTATTTATTTCTATCACTATCTCACTCTATTAATTTAGGCAAAAAAATTATTTTTAAAACGAGAAATTACACAGAAAGAAAAGAAAAAAAGTCTTTAAATCTGTGTTTCCCAGGTATAACCGTCTCTGTTTGCTTAACTTTCCTTTCAGTGCAATGCATGTCTAAATTTTTAATTTGAAATCATAAATATTTAAGAAAAGAAGATTAAAGTTTTATTGGAAAATAGGAAGGAGTTAAAGAGAGCAAGAGAGGGATAAAGTATTTTACTTTAAAAGTTACATAAAATTTTATAAAATACAAAAAAAGTTGCATAAAGTAAAAGTTTATTTGAATAAGATAAATCTTTTATAATTAATTAATAATTTATTTAACTACAGTCAAATTCAGTTTAGAACGAATTCTACATGATGTTAAGACTCCTTGTACACGGTTGTGTGACCATTTAATTTTTACCCGAACATAATTTGAAAGAAAATGTAATTTATGTGAAGACGTATCACATCACTTTTAGATTTGCTTTAAACGAATTCTACTGAATCTTTGAATACATCTCAACGATTAAATCATAAAGTCACTTACATAACTCTTTAATTTAATATATTTCTAACGTTTGAACATTCTTTAAGAAATAATGATCCTTTTCTTTTCAGTTCTCACCCGTAAATTTTAAACAATTTACTGTAATTTCTTTCTGCTTTCAATCAGAAATTTTATTACATTTTTTATGACAAGAGAATCAATATTTTTTATATTCGTGCCAGTACCATAGACTAATAATATATAAGACCTTCCAAGCTCATAAAAGTTAAATTTTATAATATTTTATTTTATATTAGAAATAAAGATCGACCTGCCATCTACCAAACCGCCATAATATCCAAAGATTTAAACCTATTCAACTCTGATGGTGATATTAATAATGGATGACAATAGTCGGCAATATCATTTTCAATATAGAATAATATTTGATCTTTTTTGCATGAACACCCTCTGCAATGAGGTAAAACAGCACAAATATTATTTATGTTTCATTTGTTAAAAAAAAAATCTACTAAAGGAAAAAATTATGTTATGCGTCTATATCTTACGAATTATAAATATTTTGTTAAGTATGTGTGTTTGAATTCTCAAATTTATTTTCAAGTTTTTCTTATTTTTTCTGTTTCAAATATTTTGATATGTAGATTATTTTTCATTTTTAGGTTTTTGAATTTTGAATTTTGGATGAATTTTAAGCTTATATACTACATATATATAATTTTTTTGTTGGGGTATTTTTCTGTAATTGTGTGTGTTGTATTAGCAATTTTTGTTATATTTTTTTGTTTAAGGCTTTTAGATGTAGTATAGATTAATTTTTAGGTTTTTGATCGATTTAGTATTTGGAAATAAGTAGGTCTTTTTTTTAATTTAATTGAAATTTTGGTTTATTCTCAGTTTGACAATATTTTATTATGATCATTAAATTATTTTCTCTATTTAGTCAATCCGAATGTAAATTATAAATTAAAATAAAAAATTCATTTGTGTAATATTTTTATCAAAAAAATAAAATATTTTTAATAGTTTTCGTCCCTCTAAATATTTTCTTTTCTTTCTAATATTCCATTCATATATATTATTAGTCTATGCCAGTACTCATAAATGGTTAAACCAAAAAAAACGAGATTATTTGCAACATCCCTTCTTTTTTGTCTTTCGTCTCGAATTATCACCGGAAGAAATTTACCATCTTCATATTTTCCTTTATAGATAAATAAGTGACTTTCTCTCCTTTTTGTTGTGTTTCATTTTAAAAAGATATAAATTGAAGTCAAACATTTTGAAAGAACAAAACAATTTTTAATTGTCGTAGGTTCATTTATACTGCGTTTTGCAAAGGGAAGATTATTTCTGTGTCGTCATAAATAAACAAATTGTCATCTATATTTATTTTCAAATTGACTGATTGTCTAGTCTGACCTAAAATCATCTAAAATGACTAATCATTTACATTTTTTTATTATTTGTATGATTTAGACTGAAAATAATGAAATTTCCCATTCAGTAATAGATACGGGTATACATACATTGAAGGTAGAAAAATCAGCATAGGTTTTTTGTTGTTGTTAGATTTTTATTGCCAAAAAAGAATTTACAGGAACGAATGAAAAAAGAAACTAATCAAATGAAATTTAGAAGTTTCAAGGAATTAGAAAAAGAGAGAAAGTGATGTTTTTTTTATTTATTTAGGTTTTTTATACTGACACTCAGAGTATGGCTAACTGGATCTCTGGATATGCAGTGACGTTGAGGTGCACCCACGAATAAAATTCTAACAATAAATTTTCACCCTTCTGTCTCTATTGTACCTGAAACCTTAAAGAACACAAAATAAATTTGGAAATTATCAGAGTAAGTTTGTAATTATGTTTTCTACTTATTTGCTGTAATCGTACGCCACTAAATTTATGTTTATGTCTAAAGAGAGGATCTAGTCTAGGCAAACAATTAAATGCCTGTTATTATTTTGACCATTAAATTCTTTTCTAATTATTCCTTTAATTTTGCATTGGCCTCATCATGTTTGTAAACAAAAAATTTGTCTCGGCAATATGACGTGACAGTTATATTGAAACCCACATTTTTATTATTAGTTGTTTTGTTATTATTGATTTTTTTTTCACTAAAATCAACAACAACGAAAAATAATAGAGTTTCTCTTTTTATTCTAAAAAAAAAATAATTTCTTTTGTCAAAAAAATGACTGTTAAAATGTTCATTCATTTCATATTCAAATCATAAATCAATCAGTAGTATTAATTTGGTCCTCAAAATATCTATGACAACTTTTAGTTTTTGTATTTTTAAGATTTTGTCAAAACTGCCCCACGATTTGACCAATTTTTTCAAAATTTCAACGGATGTATTGTAAGTAATGAATCGGATTCTAATCACCAAAGAGATTCACGAGCATAAATTATGTGTCGTAAATTCAAGTACACAATTTACTAAACCGTCTTATATTTAGTTAGCAGAATCCATTATTCCTTTCAGTTGTTTTCTATAAATTTCACAATTTTAGTCATAAGCGACTGTATTGCTCTTGTACAGTTTTTTTCGAAATTTCAATTCATTCTTTTGATTTCTACTTTTATTCTTTTTCTTCTTCTTCTTTTTTTAATGTTAATTTTGTATTATGTTTTTCTAAATTTGTTAAAATAAATTTTTTTCTCTCTTTGTATAGCAGAACAAAAAACAAATACAAATTTGAATTAAATTTTCATTGTTTTTGTTGTAATTTTATTCTCATTTTATTTCGTTTAATAAGTTGAAAAAAGTAAATGATTTTAGTTTTTATTACAGATAATTACTGGTATACTGACGCATGATGAATATGATGATAATGATTATGATGGATGGTTGTGATGAATGAGTAACAGAGAGAAAAAAACGATAACAATGTTAAAAGGGGGTTAATTATACAGATTCAGACAAATTTGTTTGCAGAAAAAAATAATAAAAGAAAATTGAAATTTTCTCTCTTCTTTTTCTGTTGATTTCTATTTGTCTTTTCAATTCGTTCTGTTCTTGTTTTCTTTATTCAATTATATAGTTTTTTTTTCATTTCCAAAATAATTAAGATTTAAGAATTAAAAAATTAAAATTAAAGGAGGGAAGGGATTAAAAATTTCTGGAGAGGGATTTATTCCTTCGTCACTTTCAGAATTTTCATTTAACTAATTTCGCTGGTTGATTTTGTTGTTGAAATGGTACAGTCCAGAAACGGGTAACATTTTATTAGTTTTTTTATGTTTATTTTTCTTGAATAATCTTCTTTGGAAGAAGAAGAAAAAGACGAACAAAAAAAACCTAAAAAACCAGAAACATAAGAGAACATTTTTAAAACAAAAACAACGATGATAAAAGGTCAATGTATTTCTTCTTCTTTTTCTTTATGCATTCCCTACCCTTTCCCTCTAACACTCCCACTAATTTGAGACACTGCTATGAAATTTAGTTAGTGTGTTTTTTTTCCCGTCTTTGTGGAGGTTTTTCCATTTCTATTAAAAGGGAGAATTTTTTCTTTATCTTTCTCCTTACCAACGCATAAAACACAAAATATACAATGTAAGTGTATATGAAGTGTAGAAAAAAGGGTCATTTTTGTCCCTACGTCTGTCATCTCGATTATCGATCTTTGATAATCAAATTTTAACCTAACAGCTAGCCACATCATGGGATTTAAAGTTAAAGATTTTTATTTTTTGTTTTTTTAGAAAAGTGACACGCCCTTTATTTATAACAACAACAACAGCAGCAACAGAATTTCTTTCTATTTTTCCCAAATGTATTTTAATCTCTTGTGGCCTAAATATTGTAATTTGTTATTTTTTTTCATCAGAGATTTTTGATTGTGATAAATTTCAATATTTTACAGTCTACAAAAAAACTATTTCTTTTTTTTAACTCGAACAATATGGATCATATTATAATCACTCCTTGTTCTCCCCGTTGCAGAACGACTTTTAGCAAAAAAGGTTAGTGAGTTGAAATGCAAATATCCCTGTGCTCTCTAATTGAATAACCAAGACGTTTTGCGGAAATATAACAATGTATGTTGGTTGATTTGAATTGTTTGTTATTAAGATTTAATTAAAATTGTGGAAGACACTTTATATATCTCTCAATTGAAATTAAGGTTCCTCCTGCCTTTTATCTATTTAATTTTCCTCCCCATTCTTAATTCCACCGTGAAAACCATTTCAACTTTTAAGCAATATTTTCACAGAAGCTCACCATTATTTAACACCACAAAAATTAACAAGAACAAAACCAACAACAAAATGAAATACGGTCAAATAAATGATGGCCATTCATCAAAAAACTCTTTAATAGGCTCATGAAGAACGAAAAATTACAAGAAAAGAAATTTTCTATAGTGAAAGAGAAGAGTGAAAAGGAAAGAAAAAAAGATCGCGAAAAAGAAAGATTTTTTTTATGCATTTGTACAAAATTCAACAAAAAAAAAATCAAAACGTGAAAAATATCGAAGAAAAAAAAAAAATCAGCAGAACTAAACTTAGAGTAAAGAAGAATAAGAAAAAAGTAAAAAAAAAAACAACGAATAAAAAAAATAGAATTGTATAAATTAGTTAACACAAAAACTGAAAAGCCTCTGACACACAAATCATGTTTATTTTGTACTTTGGAGAGTATAGTGGGGAACTAATAAGAAGAAGAAGACGAAATTAAGAAAAAAATAACTCAATATGCGAAGAGAAAAAAAATTAACCAACAAAAAATAAGAGTTCCCTTCTCTTTTTTAAAACATATCAAGATTTGCATATTATTAAGAAGATGAAAAAAAAATATACAAGCTTGTGTGTGTGTGTGTGTGTGTATAAGACAAGGTATTGCAAAAAAAAATCTATAATAAACTTTTAAAAAAATATGCAGTTTTTTGTATACAAAAACAAAATTGATTCGGTTTTATTTTTTTTTTTTTCATAAAAGATAAATTAGAATAATTTTTCTCTTGTTTCCATGTGCCTGGAAATATTCTAACTGTTTCTTTTCTTTTCATCTATTACGTTGTTTGTTTGCTCTTTTTTTTTTTGTTTTTTATGTCATTATTCAAAAACTACAAAATGGCGATAATTGACGCCATTTGTTTTTTTATTTATTATTATTAATTTGGTTGCTATGGAAATTTTTTCACTAATAAACTATTTTATAGTTTTAATTTTGTTTATTTTAAAAATCAAGTTCATTTCTCACTGATTTAAATAATCACAAGGAAAAGCAAGAGGAAGATTAGAATTTTAAGATAAAAATGAATAAATCTTAGCTGTTGCGAGATTATTGAACTTGAAATTATTTTTTTTTTGTAGTTTGTTTGAAGATTATTGAACTTGAATTTTTTTTTGTCTTTTCGCTTCTTCTGTTCCATTTTCTTTCTATTCCGATTATGACCCATTTCTTATTCTCGCATTTTTTTTGTTCTTATAAAATCAACTCATGGTCAACTCTACTGGTAGAAGTATAGTATAGTGTGTAGTAATATTGATAGTAGTAGTAGTAGTATTGTAATGGATTTATAATACTACTTTAAATTTTTACTATAATTTTTTTTTCTAACATTCTATTTGAAAAGAGAAGGATTTAAAATCTTAATTATCCCGATTTATGAATTTTAATTAATTATCTCGAACTCAACCAAATAAAAAAACAACAGAATCTTGTCAAACCGGAATACTGTTGATTATCTCTGAGAAAGAAAGAGAGACAGACGCAAAAACACTTCACAAATTTGTTTTTTGTTATGAGAAGGCGAAAATTTAATTTCTGTTTTTATATGGAGTGACATTTTTTTTCTGTTTGCATTACAAGCAAAAAAGCGACAACAAATCTTTTTAAAATTAAAGGATCACAAATTATTTAATGATTTTTGACTCTTATATTCTGGATGAAAAACATTAACAATAAAAACAGAAAAAAAGATCAAAAGCCAACCCTGTTTTATTTTGTTAAATTATTTTTACCAAAACAAAAAGAGAAACACGAAAAACCAGTCAGAAGAGTATACAACTAAGAGACAGCATCCAAAAAAATTTGACCTTTTAATTTGTTTTAATAATTAAAATTATGCAATGCAATTTAACTTAAATTTAAATCCCATTGTTAACATGAAAGGAGCAAGTATTGAATTTATTTTTAACTGATTCTTTCCTAATCAAACGTAAACGTAATTCGTTCTTCTCTTTTAAGAGAAGCGATAATCAAATCTATTAATACTTTCTTCGAGTTCTCCTCGCGTCCATGTCTATATGTATTTTTTTTTCTTTGATTTCTAACAATAATTACGTATCATAAAGTAAACACATAATACAATTTACAACAATAAACGCAAAAAAACAGCCAAAACGATAAGGTTTCAATTTAAAAAACTGCGCGCATTATGCAATTAAAAAAGAAGACAGAAAAAAAATAGTTAATCGCAACAAAACAAACACAAAAAAAAGTATTAAAAATATTACACTGAAACCGCAATATAGGTGTTAATGTACATTTTTTTTTATTCAACCGATCCAAGTCGAGCCATATTGATAAGATTTCTTTTCTTTTTTTTTTTTCGTATGTTATTATCTATTTTTTTTTTTGATTGTTGATGAGTCAAAGACTGGTTCCTTATTCGAATTTAATTTTAAATTTTAATCAATTAATTTTTTCTTTAAAGTGAGAAATTATAAAACACAAAACTGTGGTAAAATATTTTTTTTTATTGAAAAGGATTTAAATATTTTTTAATCCCAAAAGAAAGTTAGTAAATTTTTCTTTCTTTTAATTTTTATTGAAAATTCCGATAAAATCTTTCACTCTTTATTTTTAGCTTCACTGCACTAATTTAATTTGAGTTCAATCATTACTGCACCGCTGCATGCTCATACAAATTTTCTGATGCATGCTAAATTAAATTTTAAAACAAAAAAAAATGCCACCATTAAACTTTTAATTTTTTTTAAAGAAAGTAATTATTATTCTTGCATATTTATTTTACTTTTTAAATTGGGTTCACTTTCTGTAAAATGCCTTAAAAATTTTTCCACGCCACTACAATAAACTTACTGTTGATTATATGGTTTAATTTGTGCAAAATTAAAACAGATCAAGTTAAAATCCTTATTTTGTCATTTTGCAATGAAACATTGAGATTTTTTTTATAAAATTAACATCAACAAAAATTAATTATTCTCAAGGGGAAATTGTCTCGAATGTGACTTGAATTTATATAATATATTTTATCTTGGATTTTTAACATTAAATCGTATTAAAATTTGATTTTCTTGTCTTCAACTTTAATGGAACCCTACCATCAATCCATCATTTATAATTATATCAAGGTGAAGTAGTTTTTTTTATCTGTTTTTTTTTTCTTTCTATAAAATGTACTTGCATTACCATTAAAATGTTGTCATCCTCTAGCTCTTCTTGTTTTTGTTTTTATTGTAGTACATACATGCGTCTAAAAAAAGTTAATTTATTGGTTTTATAAGAAAATGAAAATAAAAAATTTTAATTTTCAACAGCGTTCAAAATAACATTAAATGTAATTTATTATTTTCTATCAAAATGCTTAGGTGTGTGTGTGTGTGTGTGTTTTAAAGCATTGTCATGCAGTGTGTGCGTGTATGTAAATACTAGAAGAAAATCAAAAATAAGAGAAGTTTAATTATATATATTTTTTTTTATAATTATTATTTATTGTTATTTTATTCTCTCTCAAGTACATTTATCTCACTCTCTGTATTCAAGTTCCGCTTATAAAATAAAAAGTATTCTTCTTGTTTTTTTTTCTCTTTTATATTATATTTCTCTCTCCGCACGTAAAAAAATGATTATTTTTCACTCTCTTTCTCTCTGTTGCTGTGCTTATTGAATAGAAAAAAAAAAGAGCGAATTAAATTTTTTTTTTTTTATTTATGTTCGAATGAATGTGTGTGCGTAAGATTATGATATGGGTGTGTTTGTGATATGCGCCTACTATTTATTCTCTCTCCTGTTTTTCTATGAATAATATTCTCCACACATGCTTAATAAAAAGAGCAACAAGTTTTGTTTTGTTATATTAAAAATGTTTTATCCCTTTTTGGTCTGTTAGTTTATTGACTGTCTACCAGTCTTACTTATTTTAATAAACAAGAGATTAATCTCTCTTTCTCTCTCTCTCTCTTTCTCTCTCTCTCTCTCTCTCTTTCTCTGAATGTGTGCGTGCGTACTGTGTATCGGCATAATCAAAATTTTTATACAAAAATAATAGAATTTTATATATGAAACTCGCTTCTTTTCCATAATACAAACTCGTGTTTCCGTTTTATCAACAAAAAAACAACTAAATTTTCACATACTCTCTTTTTCTTACTCTTTCTCTCTTCAATTATTCCAACGCACACTGTTTCAGAGTAACACACAAACACAATGTTATTAAATCTTTTGATACCCACATTCAAACAAAATCACAATTTCATTTAAAATATTTCAGTTGTTATTTGAAAGTTGACGAGTAGAGTGGTAAAACAAAAAAAAAAGAACTAAAAAATAGTAAAGAGAGAAAAAAGAAAATACTTGCAATTGAAAAAATAGCAAAATAAATAAAAAGCTCAGTTTATTATTTTGTTTCTATAATTTTTTGTGTTACAATTTTTTCCGACAAACAAAATTGGAAAATAGTTTCTTTATTCCTGTTTTGCGTAAAGTTTATTATTTTATTATTTATTTTAAACAAGTTTACAAAAATTATTTAAAAATTATTATTATTAAAAAAATATTGTTGTTTTCTAAAAGGAAATAACAAAAATACAAAAAATATCAAATATTTGCTCAAATTTTTGTAACGATTAAAATAAATTTTGTGTTTGTGTAAAACAGTAAATAATAGAAACAGAAGAAGAAGAAAAAGTGGTGTTTATTTTGCACAAATAATTTCCATAAAATTTACGTTTGTGAGAATTTTTTATTCCGGTAAAAAAAGATTTTTTTAAGTGAATTTATTATTTGAATTTAATTTTTCTGTGAAAACGTGAAAATTATAAAAAAAAAACAAATAGGTATACCTAATTGAATTTAAATTGAATTATCGTGCAATCTTTTCAAATCCAATCAAATCTTTAAAAAAAAAGCCGGCATCATAAAACGCGCTTAAACACTATAAATTCTGTAAAGAGAAGAAGAAAGTTTCAAATTATAAAAAAAATTGTGTTTAGTTTATTTTTTTTTATTTTGGTTCATCTTCGTTGAATGAACAGGCTTTTACATATTTTAATTATCATTCTCTTTTTACGTTTTTGACGTTACATTGTTGTTGCTCAAATCTTAAATGGAATTTTTTTTAATTGTTCTTTTTTGGTTATTATTTGGTTTTTGAGAGAAATATTTAAAGAGCATAAAGAAAGAGAGAAAAGTGTTTAAAAGAAATAAAAATATCAACAGAAAAAATAGAACGAAGTGAAGTAACTAAAAAAAAAACAAAATTAAGGTAAACTTATAAAAAAAGACCACAACAACAACACAAATCTGGCTAAAGTTAAAAAAAAGTTTCTGTTAAAACAAAAACAAGTGAATTAAAAGTGAAAATAATTTTTCTTATTGGTTTTTTGTTGTTTTCTTTTTCTTCCTCTCTCTTTTTTTTTAGAATTTCTTTTTTTTGACAAAAAGGAAATTTCTGAAAAAGAAGAAGAAGAACACATTATTTTTATTTTACTTTTTTGTGTTACTTCAAATTTAAACTTTTTGAATTTTACCTTAAAAAATATTTTTTTCTCTTCTTTTTGGTGAATTAATTTTTCTGTGTTTGGTGTGATCCCGTTTATGTGTGTGTTTTTGTTTACTAGGCATTTTTGTGTGTGTGTTATAACGGGTTTTTCAATTTTTCTATTGAATTAAAAAAATTCAAATAGAAAAAAAAGTACAAAACAGAAAATTAAAGAAAGAAAGAAACGGGCGACCTTCAAACTGGATATCATAAATATGGAAACGTTCTATGACATTGAAACGGGTGATCTGAAGGAGTTATGGGACACAGACCTAGATCCGGTAAGTCACTGATTTTTTTTTAATTCTGAATTTGGATTTCCGATTTGAATTCTCTTTAAATCGTGTCTGAATTATTTTATTCGTGTTTTCGATCTTATTATTCCAATATGGTTTTTGGGTTCATTATTGTGAAAATCGGGTAAGGATTTCGATATCGACAGAAATAAGTATAAGTAGAGACTTGTAATCTTTTCGACAATTTTTTAACATTTTTTAATAAAAATCAAAAATATAACGAAATTTTTTTAATTAGAAAAAAAATCAATTTACTTATTTATAATTTAACAACAACAAAATATCTTCTTTTTTTTTTAAATTGTGAATTTAATTTTAACTTATATAGAGAAAGAGGTTATAGTAGATTTTTTCTTATCTCGGTACAAAATAAAAAAAATTTACTGAAATTGAAAATAGCTTTTTTTTCTATTTTGTGTTCTCTCTCTCTTTCTCTCACTCTCTCTTTCTCTCACTCTCTCTCTCTTTCTCTCACTCTTTCTCTCTCTTTATCTCACTCTCTCTCTCTCTCTTTCCATTATCTTATCAAAAAATTTCTTGAATTAATTTTAAAAAAAATGAACAACGAAGAAGACGAATAATAAAAAAAAATAATATAAATTGAGCAAAATAAAATTTAAGTGAAACACAACAACAAAACATTGGTTATAAAGAAATGTGCGTTTTAGCAAAGAAGAAGAAGAAACTAGAAGAACAAAGTTCTTTTAATTTTGAATTCGTTCAGAAATTTAATGACAAATTGATGTATTGTTTCGTTAGAGTCGTCTTCGACTCTGATCAGGCGTCTGGTTTCAAATTTCTAGTCATTTTATCCCTTGAGATTATTGCAATGGCAATGAAGGCGGATAAAAAAATCAACAGACATAAAAACAATTGTTATTGATTGAGAGTGAGAGTTAGGAGATGAAATGGCGGAACTAGACTTTAGTCTTGAATATTCTCGTTTTTGATTTTTGAAAATTTTTGCAGAATATTTTCTTATTTTTTGACAAATTTAGAGAATTCGATATAAATAAATTACGATTTATGAGTATTATAGGCTGTTCGGGCTTCAAATTTTGATTGCATTTTGTTTAGGTGAAGTCAAGAACTTCAGTTAGAATTATGGGACATATTCAGAAAAAAAACTAACATTCAAACAAACGTATAAAATATAAAACTTGTTGAACTTATTTAATTTATCCACTTACTCACTTACTTGTTCATTATGTTTTTATCAACAATAATAAATACACATAACGCACACTCACACAGATGCATTAATTCATTTAGATAAAATATTATTGTTGATTTAATTCTCACACACTCTCTCTCTCTCTCTCTCTCTTTCTCTTTCATTTTTAACTTTAATTTTTATTTTCTTCTCTTTAGCAACCAGACTTCTTTTTTTATATTTCTGAAATTTTTGTTTATTTGTTAAAGGAATTAATCATTTGGGTCTTATAGATCTAAGATAGGGTCTTCACAATTTATAATTTTACGGAATTCACTTAATTTATTTAATAATTTAAAAAATCACTTCTAATTAATTAAGTCTTTAATATGTCTGTTCTGTAGGTACTCTTCGCTTTTGATGATTTAGATAATTGTAATTTGTTCCCGTTTTCTATTAGAACAAGAAAAAGCAAGAAACAAAATGTTTAAATGGATGATGAGAAAGAGAGAGAGGGAGAAAAAGAGAGAGAGGGGAAGAAAATATATTTCAATAAAGATTCACGAGAAATTATTACACACGACACGAGACTAATAAACAACAAATAAATAATAACAAAAAAATCCCCCGACGTTTGACGTTTGTTATTTTATTGCCTGTTGATCAAAACAACAAAAACATCTGTAGAATTTTTTCCTCCAAATCTTGTTTAAATCCTAATAAAGTAAACAACAAATTCCAGGTAAACTTCAAATCTTGTTGTTTTATTTGTTGTTATTTTGAAAGAAGTGATTTTTTTTTGTTAAATTTGCGTCTAAAAATTCATGAATTAATAAGAGAATTGAATAAACTTTGAACTTCCGAATAACATTGAAATATTTTTGTGAATCGTCGTCTCTCTAATAAATTATTAATTTTGAATGCATTTTTTTTTTGATGTTGGTCGATTTATTTTAATATTTACTCTAGTCTGATCCCTCACCTCCCTTTCACATTCACTCTGATAATCGACAAAGATCTTTTGTGTATAGAGCTGTTTAGTGTAAAAGTTGTATGTGTGTGTGAGTTAAATATGGGTTCTCATCTCAGCACTATCATTAGATTAGACAGAGGAAGGAGAACCCACTCCCCTCATAATAAATGTGACACAACTTCAGTTAGATTCTTTTTTCTCTGTTTTGTTTTTTTTTTTTTTTTAAAAAAAAATACAAATTTCAAAACAGCTGATAAATTGTGCAAACAAAACACAATGATGATAATAATTGTTGATGATGATGAAGACGAATATGAGGATTACCTTCACAGATTTTTTATTTTAGTTATTTAATTTTTTTATCTAAGAACTAAGCAGAGACGGAAAATCATGTAAAATGGATTGCATATAGAAGTAGTGGAAAAATTGCTTACAGAATTTTTGTTTAATAAAATATTAAAAAAATTTCCCAGTCTGATTTTCTTTGATTTTCTAATAGAAAATGGCATAGGGTACTTATGACTCTCTTTATAACAAAATTATCTTTAATTATGTAACAAATCAACAATAGTCTTCGGTTAATAAGGATAACCTACCTAGTTTATTTTATGACCGAAATCCGATAATTTTTGTGTCATAAAAAAGACAAAAAAATGTATAAAAATAAATTATTTTTGATTAGAAACAGTCGAATTAATTTTTACTTGAAAATATTTTTCGTTTTTATTAAGAAATGATATCAGACGACAAAAAAAAATGTATTTTATTCAGAGAGAGATAGAGTGAGATGGCAATAGAGAAGATAAGTGTAAAAGCCACCACATTATTATTGCATAATTCACCCAATGTCGTCTTTCCAGTAATACTTACAATACAAGTGGTCAGGAGAGGAGACAAGGGTAAAATAAATCTACTTTAAAAACGTAATTAAATTGTTTCGTTGTTGTTATTTTTTTCTTTTTTAATTGACATCCCAACAATTTTTTTTATGAACTTTTTTTCTTCATTTAAATTTCATACTTTTTTTTCTGTGCGATATAATCGCACAACTCTAAAAACTGGTAAAAAAAATAAAAGAAAGAAAATTTTGGTTAAATAATAATAATTATCATTTAGTTTAGTTTTTTTTTGTTTTTCTATTCTCGTTATCAATTTGGTAATTTTGTTATCTTCTCCCGCTTCTCTCTCTCTCGCTCTCTTTCTCTTTATATTTTTTCGATGGAAAAATTCTAACAAAAATATGATAATAACAGAAGAATGGAGAAAAATATGATAACAAATGTGTCATTTAGAATTATTTTATAATTTGCTCATAATTAGTTGAAATATTGCTCAATGTTTCTTCTTATTATTTTATAAATGCGATATTTAATCCCGCCTAAATCGGGCTAAAATTACGATTTTCCTCTACCCATTTTCCTCTATCTAGAACCATTCAATAAAGTAGGATCAAACATTTTTTTAATCTATATTACAAATTCTTGTTCAATATTGGAAACTCAGATTTTATAATTTTCTATTTTGACAGCAAAAAAGAAACAAAAACAAAAATAAAAATAATAAAAAAATCAATTGTTTTTATTATGCTAAATTTAAGATGGCGCCACATACAATTTATAAAGCTTCTTATTTGTAGTTGCTTCTTCTATCTTATTGTTGTTGTTCTAATTCTATAAATAGAATCAATCACTGACTAAAGGCAGAATAACCTAAAAATAATTCATCAAATATTTAAATTAATTCTGCTTTTATTTTCTTAAAAAAAAAAAATAAAACTGTGAAAGCACAATAATAAAACAACAAAATATGACATTATTAAATTATTGTCTCCTCTCTCACTTCTTGTCCTCATACAGATCCTCCTCTCACTCTCTTCTTATAAACAAAACAGAAAAAGAAGAAAAGTAAAGAAAACCGTCGTAGACTTTATTAACATGCAGACATCCTTGAACGGACATTTGTTGCTTCTTCTTTCTTCTTTTTTTGTGCTTTTTGAGAATAATTTTTTTTAATGGGATGGGAAGAAGAAATAAAAACAAAGAATGACAGAGATACAGATAGCGTGATAGAAAAAAAAGATAGATTAAATAAAAATCAATAGAAAACAACAAGCACGTGCTCTTACACTAAATTTGACACACACACAGATAGTCATTGTGTCATGACGTAAGCTCACTATAATTATTTATTATTATGTGGGACGTACGTACGTCAAATATGGAAGATCAGAAGAAAAATACAAATAAACACCAAAAAAGAAAAGATGCGCTGAGTGGAGGCGGGTTAACTTTTTTTTTTGCCATATGTTTTTTCGTATTTTTCTTTCGACATATTAGTTTTTTTTTTTTCTACAATTTTTCCATATGTTTTCTTAGATTATGAAATAAATTACTGAATTCACAATCAAATGAAATCAGAATTGTATTATTGGTTTTATATTGCATTATTGATTCTTTTTGTGTTAGTTAGGGGACTGGTAACGCGTAATCGTTACAACAACGTGTTTTAATATTTTCAGAAAATGCGCTCTTATTTCTGTTAGAATTTTATGGGTTAATTGGATAATAATGGAATAAGAGAAATTGTGTTTCCTATGACGTCAAATTGACGTTAATAAGAAAACTACAATGCTTAATTAAAATCTTTATAATTTCTACGAACGTTTAATCCCTGGAAGAAACTAAATATTTGACAACATTTTTTATGACCGAAAATAAATAAAACGTTGAGGACACAAAATTTTTATAAATATTTATCGTAAATTGAATTGAATCGAATTTTTGTAGTTTTTATAACGAGAATAAAATAATTGGCCTAAACCAAAAGTATAAAGTTGTACATAGGAATATAAAGGTGGGCATAGGAAGGCCGTAACTTCTTTATCACATCATAATTTAGGTACTCAATATTTTACTAAATATTTTACGTAACTGTAGCTGCAAGTTTATGCGTAAGTGTGTTATTTTTTATTTATGTTTTATAGAGTTTTTGTTTATTGGATTTAGATATTGGGTAATTCAATAGGTAACAATGTATTCAATTATTATGCCATTATTCAAAGTACTAATGCACTTATAAATGTAATTTTTTCTCAAAATCTAACCAAAAAAAATAAATGAAGAAAAAGTTCCGTGTGAAAATTCCTTTTTTTTCCGCTTGATTTTAGAATTTTTTTTATTTTTTTCTCTTCAATCTGTTTTTGTTTTTTTGCACAAAATCAAGTATCTTAATTTTTTTTCCAAATTGAATAAATAAAAAAGGAATGAATTGTAAACCCAGCCCAGTGCACTCGTTTCATTCTCGCATTTTATCAATCCAGTTTTTTTTTTGTTGAATTTGTCTTCACTTTCTCTCTCTGTCTCACTCTTGATAATTTTGTAAAATAAAAACTAAAAAGGTTTCTGAAATAAAAAAAATATTTATTAGGTTTGTTGTTGTTGTTATTTTTGTTGTTGTGACAAAAGTGTTTTTTTTTAATAAAAAAAAATTATTTAACGCATACATAAGCATTTAGAATTTCATTTTGGGCTAATTAGCATTTTTTCTATAACTTTTTTTTTACGTTTTCTTGTTTTTCGTGAAAAAAAAAATGAAAGAAGGAGACGGGGTAGGCGAAAAAATATTGTTTAGGTGAAAGTTATATTTTTATGTTATGTGGGTGGTTGGTTTTGGGTGATTTGTGATGAATTGATCAAAATAAATATACAACCACAACATTTATTTTTGGTAAATTTCTGTTAAATTTTCCACCTGTGTGAAAATATGAATGGAAAATGAAGAGTGAGTTGTTTTATTTGCAAAAATAAGAAATAAATTTTTCTAATGAATTACTGGATTGCACCTAATCTTCAGTACGCAAACTTTTTTTTGCATTAAGTTTCTTATAAATAATAACAAAAGTATGTTGGGAAATTTTGAGTTAAAGAAAAATCACTTATTTTGTTTAATTGCCGTAGAAGAAATTTACGCTAATCCGTATACAAAATGAAAATTATGGAAAATTGATACAAAAAACATTCAATTTTATATTTTATTTGTGGAAATTCCATATAAAATAATCTAAAATAACAAAATTAAAGAAAAATAAAAGCAAACATATTGCGTAGATTGTGTTTATTATTTTGCGATTCATGCGATGTAACACAAATTATCTATTCTATGTTTATGCCTGTGTGTGTTTGGTGCGTATAATTTGTATGTAAATTCACTACTATTAAAACTAAAAAACCGACTATATTTATTCGATTTATTAATTATCAATTTTGAAGCAAAAACAGGTAAAACTAACAAAAAGTCGCGAAAGTTTTTTTTTGTATTTCTTTGAATTGAAGAAAACTGAAGATGACTTATATTTGATCGTTTCCCTTCACTTATTGTATTTTTGTTTTGTTTTGTTCTTTGGCACACCTTTTCCTTCTCCATCTTCTACATTTTCGCTTTAAGTCTTTTATAGTAATGTCACACAATCAATTGGGTCAAGTATACAAATGCGAGTAGTTGAGAAACCTAAGATTTTTACCACACACAAATATTTCATATAAAACTTTTTTGGGAAACTTGAAATAAAATTGAAATCATTTGACATAATACGGAAATGAAATTGCAATTCAGATTTTATCCTTTGGCATTCTCAGATATTAAAAGAAAATATATTACACTTAACATTGGTGAATTCTATCCTAAATATTAAAATGATTTTGCTAAAATTTGTTTATTTTTGCACAAATAATTTCCATATTTTATAAATAAATAAATTAAATGTTTTTGTTACAAGATTTTTCTTCTTATTCTTCTTTTTAAACGTTTCAAAATAGTTTACTAACTTATGCATTTATAAGTATTTTTACTTGGAAATTATGAACATATATTTGTTTTCTTAATTACAAACTCTTTTCTCTCTCTCCTCTCTCCTATAGATTATGTAGTGTTTGGGGAATTTTTGTTTCTCTGCTTATAAAATGCACAAAAAATAATTTATTTCATAATAAACAGCTTATTCGATTTAGATTGAGAGAAAGAAAGACTGAGTGTGTGAATGAAGAGAGTGAGAGAGGAAGGAATAAAATAAAATAAAACAAGTTGATGGTGGAATTTTTTTTTTCTTCTTTTTTTATTCAATTTTAAAAGTGGAAACTTTTTAATTGTTTTTATTGATTTTTTTTTCTCTTCTTCTTTTTTATAAATTTTTTGTAAAATATAAAAGTGTGATAATTTTATGTAAGAAATTACATTTTTTCTCAGTAAGTTTAAGTTTTAAATAAATTTAAGACCTAAGTTAAGTCAAGTAAAGAGCAAAAAAAAATTAATTAATATAATCAAGCAAAAAAAAACTTAACTTGTGATGTTGATAATATTAATGAAAAAAAACAACAACACCATCTTTTTTTAGAAGGAAATAAACATACAGAGGTCATCATGCATGGATTTTTTGTTTATACATTGAGAGATTTTATTCGGGATTTTTTTTTCACATCTCGTGTTTATTTAATTCTGTGATTTTTTTTTTCTCGTAATAAGAAAACAACAACAACAACACTAAAATGAATTTTCAAAACAAATCACATTAAGAGAGAAACAAAATTATGCCAGAGAAGAGTAAATAAAAGGGAAGAGAAGAGAGAGAGGAGAATTGTTTTGTTTACTTAAACTTATAATTCCATTGAAATTGATTGGAGATAATGAATTAGTCAGAAACAACTTTTTTTTGTATTTTGGAAAAATTTTCTCTCTTTGTTTTTATTTTTTAGTTTTGATTTAATTTTTTATTCACTGATTTGTTTTTGTTCTGTGTTTTCTTTTAAATTTAATTTGATTTGTTTTTGGAAAAATTAGAAGAAGAAGAATCGTTAGATAAAAATTCTCATTTTATTAATATTTTAAACTTGTTGCTTATATTTGCTGTCATCGTTTTTTCTGGGAAATTTTTTGTTTGATGGAAAATTAATAATAGTTTTGAGAAAACAGTATTCTGTCAAATTAGAACTTCAATCCTTTTACTGTGTATTTGTCATTTTAAAATAAATTTAAAAAATTTTAATTTATTTTTAGTTAATATAATCATAATTTTTGTTCAAATGTACCATCAATGGAAGTGAAATGATGTAATCAATGAACCATAACCGATACTCAAGTCTTAACTTAACTTCTCTCTCACATAACAGCATTTCTGATAAGAGATTCAATTATTAGAGTGACTTGTGTTTTGTAAAAACTATATTTTGTATATATGTTTGTGTGTGTGTATGCAGATGTTTAGTGTTTAGTTTTTGTATTAAAAAATTTATTTTAATATTTTTTTCGTAATAAACAAAAGAGAAACAAATAATAAAAAAAACATACAAATATTTACTGTGGTATTTTGATTGAAGACTGAAGAGAACAAAAAATATGTGTGTCCGTATTCATAAGATTTAAGTTTAAAAATTCTTTTGAGGAAATATTTATCATTTCTCTCAGTCTTCCTACTATTTTCATTTTATATTGCTGACTCTTATTCGAAGACAATTGGAAATATTTTATTTAAATTAATTTTATAAGAAGAAAAAAAAAACCGAAATGAATATTTATGGGTGAATTTTAAATCAGATAAAATAGAAGAAAATTAAAAATATATTCTGTATAAAAATTTATAAATATAAATTGGTAACCGTTATATGATGATCAATAATGATATGAACTGGTGATTAGTTTTTTGACTTTTCAAACAAATACTATGCAAGATTATGAAATAAAATAAAAAACCAAAAAAATAATTAATAATTATCAAAATTCCCTTTTTATTGAAATAAATTAATTTTTATTGCATTGGAATTTTTATCTAACGTTGTAAAGTCGTTTAAAAGAGATTCGATTTTATCCATAGAGTCTTTTAAATTGAATCAATTCACTGATTTGATTCAAAATAATTTTTATACCATTGATATGATTTTTGGTATTTTAATATAAGTTGGATTTTTTTATCATCAAGTATTTTATTATATTATATTATATTATATTATATTATATTATATTATATTATATTATATTATATTATATTATATTATATTATATTATATTATATTATATTATATTATATTATATTATATTATATTATATTATATTATATTATATTATATTATATTATATTATATTATATTATATTATATTATATTATATTATATTATATTATATTATATTATATTATATTATATTATATTATATTATATTATATTATATTATATTATATTATATTATATTATATTATATTATATTATATTATATTATATTATATTATATTATATTATATTATATTATATTATATTATATTATATTATATTATATTATATTATATTATATTATATTATATTATATTATATTATATTATATTATATTATATTATATTATATTATATTATATTATATTATATTATATTATATTATATTATATTATATTATATTATATTATATTATATTATATTATATTATATTATATTATATTATATTATATTATATTATATTATATTATATTATATTATATTATATTATATTATATTATATTATATTATATTATATTATATTATATTATATTATATTATATTATATTATATTATATTATATTATATTATATTATATTATATTATATTATATTATATTATATTATATTATATTATATTATATTATATTATATTATATTATATTATATTATATTATATTATATTATATTATATTATATTATATTATATTATATTATATTATATTATATTATATTATATTATATTATATTATATTATATTATATTATATTATATTATATTATATTATATTATATTATATTATATTATATTATATTATATTATATTATATTATATTATATTATATTATATTATATTATATTATATTATATTATATTATATTATATTATATTATATTATATTATATTATATTATATTATATTATATTATATTATATTATATTATATTATATTATATTATATTATATTATATTATATTATATTATATTATATTATATTATATTATATTATATTATATTATATTATATTATATTATATTATATTATATTATATTATATTATATTATATTATATTATATTATATTATATTATATTATATTATATTATATTATATTATATTATATTATATTATATTATATTATATTATATTATATTATATTATATTATATTATATTATATTATATTATATTATATTATATTATATTATATTATATTATATTATATTATATTATTATATCTTATTTTTGATTTCCTTAATCTTCTTCTTCATTAAACAAAGATAAAATTCCTTTTTATAGGTTCATAAATCATGAGATAAAAGAAATTCCAGTAATGTGGATTTAGAGCAAAATGTCTGTTAATGTTCTTCTTAATTATTTTTTCCTATTTATTCTGAGACATCTGCATTCGTCATTATTGTTGTTTATAAATGATGATGATATTATTTAACTCTTCTTCAATAAAGTCATTAAAATTAAGTGTTTCCAGTCTTTAAGTAATTAAAAGTAAGTAAGTCAAATGATAAATTATTTGTTAATCGTAAACGCAGAATAATAGTTCTCACTCT